>JAUPMG010049779.1:0-13944 GCA_031762675.1 Pachysandra terminalis | reverse complement strand
AAACCAATTCCACTTCCTGCTTAGTCAAATAGTTATTGCACCTAGAACCTTTAGGCAACAAAGAAGATTCTACAAAAAACTCTCGTCCTGAAAGGCTGAAATTTATCCCGGTGTCGATCCATGGAAAGGAGGATTGTAATCCAAATAATGGGTTCCTGGCAGAAGAAACTTTTGCCTTCCAATAAAGCTAAAATAGTTAATTGGTAGTAGGCAATCATGTATGTACTCTTTGTTCCCCGGATGTAGCGATTGTTCTTGGAGGCTCTCACGAGTATAGCTCCCTACAGTCTTAATTTCTTATTCTAGAGAGATGTTGCAGTGAGCCATGACGAATCCTGTGATACCTTGATGTGTGGGTACTTATAAAAAAATTTGTTAAAAGAAATCCGAATTACACTAACAATACTATTAATGAAGAATCAAATAGGTCTTACATGTTTTAATACAAAGAGCTCTATAGGTATAGGACCACCAGCAATTGGAATCAAAACTCGTGTTCCAACTGATTCCTATCAAAAAAGGGGAAAAATTAGTAGAGTTCATCATGATCATTCACGGTGAGTCATGATATTATCAAACTCAAGCCCATCTGCCTGGCAAACTGTAAAGACATCATTTATAGCAAAACCCTAATTCTAATATTCAAAGAAGAAAAAAAAAATCTCATGCTTCTATCCAAGTATCCAACTAAACCTAAAACAAAATTAGTAATAATTAGGAAATGGAAGAAAATTGCAGTCGCAGAGATTAGAGATGAAATTAGAGTACTTAGAACGACAGGTGAAGGCTCCTGCTTAGCTCATTCATGTTAGTGAAAAACCCAAGAAGATCTTCCCTGTACGGAAGGAACGACTTCCATTTGTCTCCTTCTTTCAATGCTCGATTCCTCAAGTAGATTTCATGAACTGAAACGTCTCGCTGTGGCTTCCCTTTGCCTTCGTTTTTTTGACGAGCTTAACCTCTCTAGAGTTTCTCCTCTCTTTCTCATATTTTTGATTCTTCACGTCTATCGCCCTTGTCTTTGTGTTTCCCGTGATGAGAGAGATGAGGGTTACTTTAGTACCTAAAATAACCTTTCTTTCTTAAAAATGTTTAGTTGTACTTTTGTGTTAATAAAATAACTACTAAGAGAGGGGTATTTTTGTTAATAAAATGATATTTAAAAAATCAGAAAAGTTTTTTTCTAAAAAGTTTAAAGTAAAAGACTAAAAAACCTTAATTTGTAATCATATTATTCAAACATGCTAATCAAAAGAATTATAAATAATGAAAGACAAAATAGTAAAACTTAGTAAACAAAAATTAACTCAAAAACCTTAAATTTTTTTCATCTTTTATAAGTAGTATGATATGATATGATATGATTTGTATTAATTTATTAGTCTACTAAGAGGTACAAATAGTTCAAAAGATAAAAACGATAAAAGGATAATTTTGTTTTATAAAAATTAACTTTCTCTTATTTAAATATAATTTTTAAGACTGAGTTGAAAAGATAAATTAACGTATTTTGTTAACAACATTAGAGGTGGCAATGGGTAGGGTTCGATCCATTTACCAATAAGTCGAGAAAACCTCAACCCAAACACAACCCATTTAATAAACAGGTCGACTCTAACCCGTTTAGTCGGATTGAGTTGGCGGGTTGCGTCATGTTTTGCTATCTATCCAATATTATCGACCAAGAGTCTAAGTGAAATATCAAAAAACACCGGGGATGTATCTGCATTTACCTGAAATGTGAGGGGGTGTAACCTAATAAGTATCAGAAATTTAGGGTGCTTTTTACAACAACCAATGGAAGACCGGGATGACATTATCCAAAAGATTGGATATGATGACGGCGTGGCAGCATCTTATTGGTAGAAATTATATCTGGTATCATAACAAAAAAGTAAAAAAATTCATTTGTTGGGTGTGGCCTCTGAATCTTTAGTTTTGCATTTTATGTGTATTTCAGTTTCATCATCAGAGGAAGAGAAAGAGAAAGAGAGAAATAAGGGTAGCCATGGCTGGCTGTAACATGGCATCTGCAGCATCTGGGTTCGTACTCACATCTAGCCTCACCTCAACCACAACCCCATCTTCTCGGAACACCATCTCTTTCCCTACAAAGAACAACAATTCAAGATTAATCATACGTGCAGCAGCTGAAACAGCAGCACCGCCGCCACCGGAACCGGCTCCGGCCGCATCTGGTGAAGCTCCAGCCCCTAAGGCTGCTAAGCCACCCCCAATTGGACCCAAGAGAGGCTCAAAGGTAATATAATCAACATAATTGTCACTTTTGTTTCTTACTTCTTTTGCTGTGTTCGGAAACTCGAATTTTTTTATATATTTTTAACTTGAAAAGAAATCCTTATCGTTTATTTATTTCTTCTAAATTCTAACGTTCCAAACAAGGGATGTTTGGTTGAAAGGATATCTCTATTCCAATAAAGTTACCAGTGCAATTGGTAGAACCACACTCCTATCATTTATGGCTTTCTGCTATTGGTAATATAATTTTGTGGGCTATGTTTCATATGTTCCTCCCCACAGGTAAAGATTCTTAGAAAGGAATCCTACTGGTTCAAAGGTGTTGGATCTGTCGTCGCCGTCGATCAGGTCAGAACTCACTCACTCTCTCTCATAGGGGTGTGCCTGCCGGCCCGATTTGAATTTTTTCGTGCTGACCATGCTTCGTGCCATCGTGCCGTGCTTAATTTTCGAGCCCCAGGCTCGACACAATACGGGGCACGATTATTATTGTTCCGGGTTTTGGGCTTCATGCTTTGGACAAAATTCGAATCGTGCTCATGTTAGTTAGGCCGTGCCTGGGCCATGCTGTGCTGCGGGCCTGTGACTCTAGGCCTAGCACGGCACAGACATGAGAGCAGGACACAACACATGTCATGTACATCCCTACACCACACACTGAAATTTTTGAATGTGGAACAAATTCTTTCTTCATGACATTCCTTTGATATATGGATACTAATGTGATACATGCTCCATGGACCAGGACCCAAAAACTCGCTATCCGGTCGTTGTTCGATTCAACAAAGTTAACTATGCCGGCGTATCTACGAACAACTACGCATTGGATGAGGTTCAAGAAGTGTAAGTGAGATGACAAGAGAAGCTGAGTACTGTAATTTCCTTGTTACCATCTCTAGCTAGCTAGCTTATAATGTGTTGCAAATCTGTACCATACTTCTCTGTGATTTCTGCCTTCTATTTCATAATTTTCATAACATATGCGACTCCAGCTTTTTCGAATACAATTCAATACCAGGTCCTTACCTCTTACAATAGGCAATGCCCTTCAAAAGTGGTCATTGAGGCAACATTTTTCACTTACATGAAGTTATCAGCAAAAGAACTTGTTGGAGCATTGATAAAGTGATAGATTTAATTCAGTAATGCATGGTATCATCAAGAAACCCAGATCCTCTCTCACATCATATCTTAGTGTTTACTGTATCTCATAGCAGTCCACACCACATCACTAAGGGGAATCATCAAAAGAACTGGGAAATCTAGTCTTTGTATCCTCAAGTCTTGCCAATTTTAAGGGGTTCAAGAGAATTCCAAAACCAGAAGATAAATATCACTGGCACAGCCATAGTGTTGAGTATCGGGATCCCCCAAGCCGACCTCAAAAATTACTGAAATTCTTTGACCAAGTCCAAAACCGAGTCAGATCGTCCGATCCAAACAATCTGATTCGGTTTCGGACAAGTCAGATAGAACACCCATAAAAAAATTTATGATTTTTTTAAAAATAAAAATAAAAATTGGGCCATGTTTGGATCGGCCAATCCCAAGTTATCAGACCGGGACGATCCCTGATATGATACCCGAGGTTAAACACTCTGGGCACAGCTGGACTTACCATGAATGATACAGACTCTGCTTGGCAACACCATTCCACCAGATCACTGTATAATGTGTTGAAGGTAATGACTATAAGATCATATATTCTGTACAGAATTACAACATATAAAGACAACCCATGTAAGCAACTGCCTAAAAGTTTAGGTACTATATACAGAAAACAAACCATGCAACCGTTGCATAGGCAAAAAAACTCAGACATAAAGGGTAATAGTATTAAAACCTATTTGACTACTAAAATCATGAAGGCAAGGCATGTATTGGTCATCTACTTACCACACAGGAAAGAGTGGTCCAGTGCCACCCTTCTTATGAGGGTCTGGGATGGTTGAGTAACAGTACAGGTGGTTGCCCATCTCCCAGCTCCAGTCCTGCTTCCTTGACACGTACATCTGGGGCCATCGGTTTATCCTGACATAGTGTTCCCTGATTCTTCCCTCGTCCACAAAGCTGGTGACAATCGAATAACAGCATTCGTGACCACCCCAAACCTTGTCACCGGGATCTGCGACTTGGCTTCCATCTGGGTGGAAGTAGCGGCGCATGGGTGGGCCTGTTCCCTTCCAGTAAGGATCCAAATTCCGCCAATATTCAGGGGCTTCCTGAGAACAGAGGATATATAATCATTTCAGTTTATGGCCAGACTCGGTTAATAAAATCAGTTGACGCCAACTTGAAAATAACAATGTCTAAGCAGAACGTACTTTGTTAAAGTGGAACTCCCATACGTGATCACAGAGATCTTCTTTCATGATGCGGGTCTGATAACAGCAAAGTTTCAGTTTTGTTAGCGAACATTCTGTGCAAGAACATCTGATCGTGTGTGTCTACGTCTATGGAGAGAGAGAGAGAGAGAGAGAGAGAGACTCCTACAGCACTTATTGAAACCGGTATCTAAAGTGGTAATAGCCTCAATGAAACATGAATCAAGTCGAAAACGGTATTCTGTAAAAAGATGAATGTTCATGCAATCTGACAGAAGATGCGCAATTGTGAAACATGGGAATAGTAATTTTAAAAGAACTCCCATTAACCCACACGGGTTAGTTCAATTGGTAGGCTCTCCGACTCAGGAACTGGTGGTCCCAGATTCGAGTCCCCGGGCTTACCTGATGTATGGTCCTTGTGGGTGGGGTCATGTATCCAGGGTTTACCCTGTCCCCACTAAGTGGGATCGGGGGTTCCACGTCACCGAAAAAAAAAAAAGAACTCCAAACCTAAAAATCAACCAAAATAGCACGAGGCACACTGCCTTTCTAATTGTAACGGCTTAACAAGGGAAGTACATTCTATCCATGATGATAAGCCAAGTTCAATTTTATAATTACTCACACGTTTGCCATCCATAGCAGAAAGTGAATAAGCAGCCAACTTTGACAGTCCCCGAACCTGTGCTATACGAGGTATGTGTGCTTTCCCAAGCCACAATTCCTCGCACTGAAAAAGAGAAAATGCAAGTATATTAGCCCCTATGCAATATCGCCTGCTTAAGATACTACAATTTTAACCAGAATTGGCTTCAAACATTGACAGGTCCTGAAACGTGTTAGAGGCAGGCAATGCAAGTTATAGATCAAACATGATCCACAGATACGAATGCAAATCATTAATAGGTGGTTTAAATGCTTGCCAAGAAAAAATGCAAACAAGAAATACCTACACAAGTGTCACAAACTTATTTCTCACAAATACGCTTCCCCAGTTTACAATGTAATCATCCAATCTGACATAATTGCCTGGGTTATTTTATTTTATTTTTTTATGCTATCCGGTACTGTCAGCAACTGCCTAATATCCAATATAATAGAGCTTGACTGAACAGTCAAATGTTTATGAAGCAAATCAAATAATATTCAAACAATTCTTCCGTTTTTATGTAATGCTTCAATGTAATCCAACAACAGCTGGGAGTTCAGTCACTAGGACATCTCCAATTGGCATTTGATTTCTCATCTGTGAAAGTCAACTGCAACAGTGTACTCCTTAAAGAAAGAATGATCCGTAGGCTGGGTATGTGCCTAATGATCTGTAAAATGGGTATGTGCCTCCTTCCTACATGAATTAACCATAAAATATAATTGCCATCAATACAAATAAAGTTGAAGACTAAACAATCTCTCTCAATCATTTTGCGTAAGAAGCCTCTCTTCTATTTTGCAACCAACTTCTTCAAGGTCGATGTCTTGACTTCAATGCCAATTATTTTTCTCTTAATAGGAGGCATTATCCTTTGAGCCACAACCAAAGGAGCTAGATACCAGATCTATTGAAGGGAAAGGACTGGGGCCAGATGTTGAGGCCCTCGGAAAGAAAGGATTAGAACAATTTCTGATGATAAGAGTTGATCAACACCAGATATTAAACAAATTTCTTTGGAGATTGATAGTGCGTGAAACTTATGAGATCAATGGGTCATATACAACTAGCAACTGAGGAATCTTCCTATACTAGAAGACCTTTGGGATTTGTGAAGCATCTTTTCAAAATACTAAAAGTCAGGGTGATTAAGTTGTGGTTGCAAGAATCTACGTCAGAATGAACAGTAGGTTTCTCTCAGATCATCTTGTTCAGCTTCTCAAATTCTTTTTTGCAAGGAAAATTTAGATGAAGTGGAAATTAAAGCTCCTTCAAGGCTGTTATGAATATTTTTTTTTGGGATTTCATTGGCTAAAGGTGATTCATTCAATGTTTCAATGCCTTTAAATGCTGAAGTAGCAATGAGGTTGTAAATGAAGGAATCCAAATGTAATCAATCATAACCAGGACGGATAGAGGATGAACTATAATCATCTTACATATAATAGGAAATTTAAAAAGGTTGGGTGGTATTTTAGCCAAGACGGTATAAAAAGAATCTCTTTCTAGTAATGAAAACTCTCTTTCCAATGGTTGCACTAGGTCTTTTAATCGTGCAATACAACCCATTGCTAAAAAAAAAATAACTCTATGTTTCAAGAGTTGCTATGAATCTTTGTTCTCAATTAGCTGTGCAAGGCTAGAAGTGTATAACTCAGATGGGACCCGATATATTTGCAAGTTTAATATCCTACGTCTCAAGATGAGGCTATGAACCTTTTTTGTATGTAAATGCATATATCTGTATTAAATATGTAAATATGTGAGGGTAAACCCATTGTACATAAAAAGCTACACAGAGCACAGTTTAAAGTTACGGTTTCACAGCTTTGATCCCCTCCAAAATTGAAAGTATCAGTATCGGTCAAAAACCATGAACAAATAGAGGATATTTATAAAGTCTTGCCTGATACATCTCTCATACGGTTCAAATCGATCACCTTTAACCGATATATTTTGGATGAAAACTTAAACCTTGATAAAAGGGGTTAGTCTACAAAACTAAGCCATTGGCTGCTTAGTAGACCAGGCAGTACAAAAAAATAAAAACCTGGTCAGGAGGGACAAGAAAATTTATTAATGACTCATATAAAAATGCAGAAAGCTCCTTGGAATGGTAGAGGGACCTTAGTACCTTGTATTCCACTTTCACCGAAGAGCTCTTCCTCTCAACAAAGATTCTAGCATTTCTCTCCTTCCACAAGAACCATCATGTTGCAAAAGGGCTTAACTCCTACAGGATATTCTTTTTCATCTGGGTCTGAATTATCTTCCTTCCATAAACTCACGCCAACCCATGAGGTTCTAAAGCCTCTGAATGAAGCACCACCATAGGACAAAAGGAACAAAGGATTAGAGATGACTTGCAGGTTTCTCCTCTTTTCTGCACATAATACATCAATCTAGGATAGAACCTCCCAGATGGATTTTTTTGATAGAAATGATGAACCACTAGAAGGCACTGGGGCTTTGGCAAAAGAACAGATGGTGTATACCAATTTCTACCCCATCTCCATCTTCTGGATGTTGTTTTTGACAGATGGGGATGGAGGAACAGGAGTCATGTTGCCAATCCCAACTAGTTGGGATAAGGCATTTTGTTGTTATTGCTGTCTTCGTCGTCGTCGTCGTTGTTGTGGTGCATACTGCATAGAGCAGTTGTGATCATGACCAACTAAACCCACCCCCTATCAAATGGGTTATGCGAAAGAGGGTATTCCACGAAATGAGTGAATCAGTTCTCAACATATAATTTCAGACCTTAGTATCTATTCCTCGCCACAATGTAAGCTTCAAGGAAAATCGTTTCTAGGGGAAGATGAAGAGAAACTGATTTATTGATAATCTCTGGGTGATTACAAAAGAGACCCTATTGGGTTAAATAGAAAAAGATCTAAATAAATTCTCAATCAATCTACTCTCAATCTCTTGCAATCTAATCTAATATCAATGTCAATTTAATCTAATTTCATATCTAATCAAATCCAAATCTATTATAATAACAAACTTGATGAGATACACTGGTGTATCTCATGCACACTACCAACATACATATGCTCTATTACTCCCCCTCAAACTCATGGGGATTTGGATCCATATGAGTTTGATTCTGTGTAGACTTGCCAGATGCCGTCAATCATGTCTTCATGCTTGCCAGATATTCCAACGCCATTGTTGATCTATTGTATAAAGAGAATACAAATAGGGCCCTAATGGGCTAGACCTCGATGGGTCAAGAAATGAATAAACCTCTATCAGTCAATGGCCTTTTTGGGAAATGAAATAGGCCTCTGTGGGCCTATAGCTCTATGAACTTGCCTATGATCTTGTCAAAGGGGTCATGGGCTGGTAAAGGGCCTACAATTGGATCATGTGATCTTGCATTTGGTCTCGCCAAAAGGGATCACGGTTCTGAAAACAGGCCTCCAAACTAACCCTCCCTCCCTCCAGGCCTCTGTGGGCCTATAGCTCTATGACCTTGCATTTGGTCTCGCCAAAAGGGATCACGGTTCTGAAACGGGCCTCCACACTAACCCTCCCTCCCTCCCTCCCTCTAGGCCTCTATGGGCCTATAGCTCTATGCACTTGCCTATGGTCTTGTCAAAGGGGTCATGGGCCTACAATTGGATCATGTGATGTTGCATTTGGTCTCGCCAAAAGGGATCACGGTTCTGAAATGGGCCTCTCTCTCTCTCTCTCTCTCTCTCTCTCTCTCTCTCTCTCTTCTTACACAATCAACAACAAAAGATTATAAAACCCATAAAACAATGATGCTATGATAAAGCACGATAAATCACTAGGGCTTGGGCTTCTGGATTTGCTAAGATTGCTTTCCATCTTCATTAAAAATAAGCTTGGATGTGGGCATGGAGAGGATCTGGATCAGTCGGAACTTGACCTTGAACAGCCATCCATTGAAGAATCAAATATGGTGCGAGTAGAGTAAGGGATTGAGGGTCCAATCAATCAAAGGGTGTTTTATGTCAACCCCTCCTCCTCTCTCACGTAGATACATAACACCAAAATAACAAGACAAAATGAGTGACATAGGCGAAACAAAGTGGCAAACCATTGCCTTGGTATGCTTGTAGCAACAAACTATGCAAACCTCCTTTACGTATGCACTGGACTGATTGCACATGCTAGCATTCCGGGCTTGAAAGTTAGGGGAGAGCTTAGAAAAGAGATAAAGTTGTCCATGAATCTTTTGAAATATGGATGGATCCTCTAATCCATCTACCATTTTTGCAAATCAATATGGCGACCCATAAAGGTGGTCGATCAATACGGTGGCGTTATCAGGATAGGTATGGAGGGCTATAATTAAGTGTTGGGAAAGATTGGAGAGGGAAGGATGAAAGGTAGATCAACCCGCTTTGATACCATGAAGAGAAACAGACTTATTGACAATCTCTGGGTGATTACAAGAGAGACTTTATTGGGTTTAAACAGAGTAAGATAAACATATAAAAATAGAAAAGAACTAAATAAAATAACAATCTAATCTAACTCAATCCCTCCTAATCTAATCTACTATCAATGTCAATTTAATCTAATCTCATATCTAATCAAATCCCAATCTATTCTAAAATCAATCTTGATGAGATACACCTAAAAATGATATGGTGTATCCCATGCACACTACAACCATACAAATGCTCTATTAGAGAATTCATGCACCGTATGTCGTCCTAGAACCAAATTCTGATTCCATCACCCACTTAAATCCAACAGAATCCAAACTATAGATTCCTTTTTGACACAAGTCAAATGTTTTCATGATACTTTTTCCACATCCACAAGCCCATAGCTCCTGTGTACTTTTCACTTGGCATTGCTGTACGTGGAGGAGATGATTGATTGCCATAATCTTTGTCTCTCTTTCCCATACTTCCACAACCACTTATTATAAGGATGTGTTCATCAACTGTAAAAGATGGATCCCTAAACTCCCTTGAGGCTTCAGAATACAAGCATGGTCACAACCAATGAGGCTTCAGAATACAAGCATGGTCACAACCAATCAGGTCGAAATTTGAATGCGTCTTATTGCCCTTTCTACAAAAATTAATTTTAAACTTTTTCTAGGCTGCCACCACCAAAATTGAAAGGTTCACTAGGATACGATGAGTAAGAGATATTCTCCCTCAGATAAATACCCTGACTTCCACCCTGCCAGTTTCCTCTCGAACCTGTTTACAATTTGGCCTGGAATAAATCTGCACCTGATACTGCAAGCTAGGAAGTGACCAAGATAAGATGTCGGAATGGAACTCAATTTTCTCCCAAGACATTTATGTTTGAAACAGCTCCTACCTCATAGATCTCACTTTTTGAATGAGATTAATTCATTTCTTCAATATTCCCGGTACCTCAAAACAAGCTTCTTGACCGACCAATATAAGCCTATCTTTTCTTTCCTTTTTTTCCCTTTAGATGGTTAACAGTAATATATTATAATAGTGTATGCAAAAACATGTATGAGTAGACCCGTTGTCCTAAACCAATGCATATTAACTGAGATTTCAAACCTTGATAGGAAGTATAGAACAAAAAGTACATTGTCTTGTACTAAAAAGTTATAATGCGAGAGTAGGTAAATGGATATTAAATTAAATCCAACTTCTTGGATGAAAAGAGAATAAAGACCCCTATATATTTAATTCAATACAATAAATAAATAAATAAAACAAGAAAAACTCCAACAAATCACAAGTTTTACTACTAAGGCTCCGTTTGTTTTGATATGGAATCTAATCCGGAAAATATTTTTGAGGTACAACAAGATTTTACTAGTGTTTGTTATGATGTAAAATTTGAATTATTGTAAAATGGTTTTCCTAAAAGGTAAGCTTTTCTGGGAAACAACTTACCTCAAAAAATCTCGTATGTTGTTCTCCTTAAAATTATCAAGATAAGTGAAGAAGTTGAAAACGTGGGGTGACTACCTCTAACAACTTCCCATCATTATGAAACCAATATAGCCTCTCTTTGTTGAGCTTTGCAAGATTGTAAGGAGACTGTGAAGCAAGTTATCTTCGGCAAACTTAAAGGATCAGATTCAAGGTATGCTTTGTTCAAAACATTTTTCTTCGTAGAACATAACTTCGATATCTCTTTATAGAAGGTAATACCAAATCCACCATATTTTCGATATCTCTACAACTGAAGCTCGTTCTCCTACCTTTTTCCTATTAATAGACCAATCAGAGACTGATTGCAATGGGAAGTAGCCGGGAAAAAATGGAACGTACCAGAAAAGAAGCTGTTTTTGAGCATATATGTCAAATTCTGGAGCTGTTAGTCCCAGCCTGGAACTTCAGATGATCAAAAAAGAAAAACCCAAATCAGAATTCTGGTCAATAATTGGCTTTCTTGGGGTTTTACTCAACCTAATTGGAGTGCCTTTACGAACTAAGAGAAACCCACATCGGAAAACTAGAGACAGTAACTGGGTTGGAGAGAAGCAGCGGAACTCCAAGTTTAAAAACAGGATTGTTGCTTGAGAAATATTCTAGGATGGGTCTGTGTGGAAGAAAAGAGAAGCCAATCATGCAGACCTTTCCATCATTCCAAACCAGACAACAAACAGGCTCAAAGCTCAAAGCTCACTTAATTTTGCAGGAAAAGGAGCTCCACTGTAAATTCATGCATTTAATGGAGAAGTGAATGAGACTGAAAAAAAATGTTGATTTCGCTCCCTCACCATGCAACCTAAAACTAGAGGAAAGATAAAAGTGGAAAAAAAAAATCTTTTTTTTGTACGACATGAATAGAAAGCAATACCACCAATAGAAATTGTTATTTAAAAATAAAAAAATTATATTAGTAGACAATTTTTTGTTAATTAATTAATATTACAATTATTAATTAATAGGTGAAAATATATGTAGTAAATTATTTAAGTTATAACCTAAATTTTTATGTAGTTCTATGAAATCTTTGACGTTTGAATGATTATCTTTGTTGAGAAGATATACAGTATTTAGTTGACAGCATTATTTTGATATAATTTGCAATTTGTAAATGACTCAGTTAATTTTGCAGTCTGTTTTATATTTTTTGCTTTTCTGGTTAGTTTCTTTTTAATTGTTAAGTGTAGTTTTTTTTTATTTAGTTCAAAAGTGATAGCAAGTTGCAATTCATTTTCATGCATTCCAAACATAAGAAAGTGAAAAGTACTGATTTTGCACTATATTTTCTTACTTCCAACCAAACAGCTGAAAAATTCTAATTTTTCTGAAATCATTTTACATTGTAAAATGTTTTCCACGTGAAAATATTTTCTCTCAAAACAAATGGAGCCTAAATACAAACAAAATATCAACAAAAGTGCAAAGTGATCAGAAGGGTAAATACCGCACATAGCCTATAAGTCACAATGCCCCCATTTATTTTTCTCATATTCAAGTTCTGAGAAACAATAAGATCAAGCAAAAGGGACAATACTCCCAATTATACTACTTATAACTAGAAGCTAAGTACACATATTTTAAGTAGTATGAAATAAAAAAAGAGATGAAGACAAAACCCAATCAGCTTCTCTTTTTACAGCATGCATCCCTAGAGCTCTTTTCTCAATTTACAACAGGTCCATCTACAAGTTTCATTCATAGCTTGAGAGATCATAAACAAAGAAATCCATAGTCCCTTTAACTATTTTTCACCGTTTCGAGGTTTTTCAGTAGAATGTGCCAAGGAGGAAAGGAGATGGTTTTATTTCATGCTTCAAGGTATCCTATACTATTTCATTCCAATGTAACACCACCCCATCTTTCTAGATACTTCTAAGAAAATGTGTGCCAACATCTTGCTTAAGAACATATAGTAAGCTTATTGGGCCAAGAGATAATTAAGTAGTCCTTTACATGCCACAAATATGATTTTCCTACTTGAGAGTTTTCCAACTTCATTGAAACTCTAGCCAAGAACCGGTGAGCTGGCTCTGGTGGAATTCTTGCCGACTTGAAAGCCTTTTTATGAGTGGAGGTGGTGGGCCGACCCTATCACTACGAAGGTGTGTCTGAGTCGCCCTAGAAACCTAGCCTCGAAGCTCTAGGACTCGACATCACGCACCAGATGGCTAGGGGATTCCTCTAAAGAGAACAGGCAATCAAGAGAATGACCAGCTAGAAGAAAGCTTATCAATCATCACATGGTCAAACTACATCAATCCACGGTTCTATATTTCTTCCAAATTATCAGAACCTCCCACTTTGAAAGGCACTGGAATTTCCCTAACCTTTTTTTTGGGCATGGTTTTTGTAGGAAATATTACTAAGAAGCAAAACGACTTCCAAAATTTTCCTCAAAATTTCCCTAAAATGTGAAGTTTCCTAGCAATGGAACTGAGAGAAACAAGCAAGGAAACCAAGCTCTCCAGAGGAATTGCAACATACTTCCCAACTTCCACAGAGAAACAAAGTGGGTGCATCACTGAAATGCACAAAAAAACTAATCCACAAATCGTAATTAAATGTAACTAAATTCTGAAAAAAAGAAGAAGTAACATAATAATGAAGAAACAAAGAGGAAATCAAACAAAACATGCAAATTAAGTATAACCTAGTTCAAAAATTTTCTACAAATACAACAAAACAAACCAAACTGTTCTAAAAGCCAAATAGGAAAAAAAATTAACAACGCTTGAAGAATTTAAGGAAGAAGAGAATAGGTTAACTAACCTTGGTGCTCCAAAGCTTATCGTTT
>JAUPMG010049758.1:3112-13944 GCA_031762675.1 Pachysandra terminalis | reverse complement strand
TTATATATATATATATATATATATATATATATATATATATATATATATAGATAGATAGATAGATAGATATATGTAAAAGTCGGGTTTGCCATATCAATTCAACCATTCATAAAATTAACTCATCTTATAGTCTATTTGTTCTCTTGAAATTTTGTCGGCTCTTATTTTTTTTAGAAGTTGATTGTATTGGGAAACGTTCCAAACTTGAACCTAATGAAGACAGATTTCAAATGTAACTACTTATTTGGAGAACCCCATTTGTCCATGTATAAAGTGAAATTCATTTTAAAAACACCAAGTTCCACCCAAAAATGTTTGCCACATGGCAAAAATAGTTCTCCTATACCTAATGTCTTTCTTATGCAAAACTTAAAGAATGTTACAAAATTCAATGATGACATGACAAAAGCTATTATGCATGTATTATTAAGGTTTGTTTTTGTTTATATATTATCCGTGTAGCATATCTAGAAGGTCCTTTATCAGGGTCTGAATTCCTCTCATTTCTCGAAATATGCAAAAAAAAAAAAAAGGAAAAGAAGAAGAAGATAAAGAAAAAAGAAGAAGAGTATCTAAGCAACTAAAATTGGCGAGACATGCTAGAGTATTTTTCGCCATTTGTGATTTAATTTGGCCCCCCATGAAAAACTTCCTGGCTGCGCCCCTGCCTATCACCTAATGTTTGTTTCATATGTATGAGCCAGGGAAAACATGAATCATCTGTTCCTTCACGGTTCCATTGCCAGAGATGTACTGTCCTTTTTTCTTCAGCTTATTAGGGTTGAGTGGTTGATGTTGTCGAGTATCTTTTTACTACTTGAGTAGTGGAGATTCCCTTAGGGAAGAGAGGGAAGTTGATATATAGAATGGTGTTTCATGCCATAGTTGTGGAAAGAGAAACATGCAAACATTTGAGAATGTGAGTAGGATGAAGCCTATCGTTGACTCGGGTGGGATGTCTACCTATCCGAAGTTCAAAGTATCTCTGTATCTGAGGTTAGGGGATGGTCAGTTTTGGCTCTTTCTTCTTCATGGCTTAAGAGGTGTGATGTAGCTTAAAAAAGAGAGGGCTTCATCAAGCTAATCTTTGATGGATGTTCTTTGGGGAATTCGGGACCTTCCGGAGACACTCGGTTTTAGCCTTCATTCTTTCTTAGGCCTATAGGAAAGGATGATGCAGTTACAACTCAGATATGTGCTCTGTTGACAGGCTTGAAGGAGCCAAAAGCTCAGGGGTTCATAGCATTAGAGGTGGAGGGTGATTCTTTTACCATTATCTCTTGGCTTACTGTGTCATGACAGTGCTCATGGAAGCTACGCCACCTGATTTACCTTGCTACTGACTTGGGCTGAGTTGAACATCTCATTCTTTCATATTCCTACATCAACTAATGCCTTGGTGAATAGGTCTGCTACGGGTAGTAGGTAGAGCCGAGCTATTTTTGGGAATGCCATCAGACGATATGCTAGGCAGGGTTCCTTGAGTTAGAAGGACTATCGTGCTAAATTTTGTTTCTTTTTTCTTTTTTCCTTCCTTTTCCTTGCCCTTAGTTGGGGCCAGCATTGCACATTCTCATCTTTCCTCTTTAACGCAATCTTGGTTATTGTTGTAAGTTCTGTACCAGGTATTTTCTAACTTATTTGTTGCAAGACCTGCAATGTCTCAAAACACTAATTAATTTTAATATTAATGCTGAATAAGTTTTCAACTACTATTAGCCCATACTAAACCTGTAGAACTTTCTCTACTTGTATGATATATCTTTTCCATCTTGCTATACTGATTTTTGCAGTTGAAATTTTATGTGATCGAAGTCAATATTCATGAAACTGTGTTCTAATGCTATAGAACTGAATAAATCATGGTGTGCATCTGACTCTGTCTTCATCAAAAGCATTGGATATTATGTGGAACTTAAGTTCTCTAACAGGGGATAATCTTTTCTTTCTCAGAGAGGTGAAGCCAAACTTTTGACCGAGGATTGGGAGGGAGCTGTTGGTGATCTGAAATTAGCAGCTCAAAAGTCACCTCAGGTGTGCCATAGGTTTGGAATTTTCTAAGCATCCAGACTATAAATTGGCTGTGCTTAGCAAAAGGATTTATTCTTTAAAAATAAAGCTAGGTCAGGATGGTCTCTCCAACTACAAAATGAGTTTTTGACCTTTCTGCTAGTTAAAGAAATAATGGATTTTGTGTTAAAGGGTGAAATATTTTCAAACTCAATTAGGCGTATATAATGTTGAAAAATATTTAGGATTTCACTGACATCATTTTTTTTACTTTTCTTTTCTTGGGTAACTGGGAATTCTAGGGAAACCTTATCCCTGCATAGTGCCACCTACTAAATCGCAAATTTTGATTAAAACCACATGTTTTTGACTCAAATATTTTTATGAAAACTACATTTTTTTTTTACTTCTAATTCATCATCTCAATTTCTATACGATGTGTGCTTAGCAAGGTATGGTTTTCATCCGTAGCAGAAACCAAGAATTTTATGCAAACTTGATTTCCATGAATATAAGAATGCATGTTATTTGAAATCCACAGATTGGCCTCACTGTTGAAGAAAAACAGTGCATATTTAAGAGCTAGCCAGCATATTGGTGGTGCCTAATGCCTCTCTCTATTCATGTTGGAACCATAACTATATTTCCCATGACTTTTGACCTATTCTTGCCATGTCTTTTATCATTGTTTATTGGAGCAAACTATTCAATGGAGATCTAATTTTGTATTCTAGGTTGTTTTGTTCCAGTGCTACCTTTTGTTATGGTTCAACCTATTTAGATTCAGTATTTACTAGAAAAATTGTGTTTTACCTGTAAATATCTTCAGGATATGAATATACGTGAAACATTAATGAGGGCTGAGAAATCTTTGAAGATGAGCAAACGAAAGGACTGGTACAAGATTCTGGGAGTTTCAAAAACTTCATCTATATCAGAGATCAAACGTGCTTACAAGAAGCTTGCTTTACAATGGCACCCAGATAAAAATGTTGACAATAGAGAGGAAGCAGAAGCCAAATTCCGAGAGATAGCTGCAGCATATGAGGTATGATTCTTTTTTTTGGAAGGTATGATTCTAGTATGCTTGATTGTTGATCTTTTATTTATCTTTCTGCCCCGTTGAAGTTCTTGTTGATATATGGTCAACAAGCGAAGTTAGGCTAGTATTTGGTGACTTAATCTGACTAGCTTCTAAACTATAACTTGACATGGAGAAACATCAAAGGTTTTTGTTCTCCCAATGACATCTTCTTTCTCTCAGTCTGTCTTAAAAAATAATGTTTTAAAAGGCATCTGAGTTTTAAGTGTCGAGTCTTGTCTCAAGGCTCAGAAAAACATCTTGAGGCTTTCGACTTAGGCTCAAATCCTATGGTGCTGAGCCTTCAACTGTGAGCCTCATATAAGTCTCACACTTCCCATTCGCCTTATGTCTTTGGCTTGCAGCTCATGCACTTAGCTAAATGAGGGATTTCAAAATTTGCAATATGAATAGGGACAAACTTATGTTATACAAAATGTACATGAATTACGAACAATAGTTTTTTGCCTCAATTAATTGATTTTTTTTCTCTCATGATTTGGACAGGTAAAATTTGATTACTGTCCACATGTAATAACTTTTGGGTACAGCTGTTGGCTGATCTTTAAGCCAAGAATCCATTACCTGTGTTTGGTTATCAAATGTTACCTATGTCTGAATCATGAGCCATTTTTTTCATATAAATGAAGAATCCCATACACGCAAACACACATACACCCACACGTTAGATGTTTGAAAGCTTTATTCAATAGTTTAAGTCATGAAGTTAATGTTCATGAATGTGCATTTTTAAATTATTGTATGATGAAATTTGAATTTCGTATTTTCTTCCTTTCTGATATTCTTTTATTATAGGGAAAATTACCATTGGATGCCTCATATAAAATTTTTTGTCATCTTTTTTTTTATCGGTAAAAGTATTTTATATTAATATGACCCAAAGGCCAAACTATACAGTTAGATAATATATATAACGGGTATACCAAGGATACAACTATACAACAGGAAACTTGTCAAGAAACATCCCAATTCTGTCCCCAAAAGCTATCAAACTCACTGAAAGTGCATCCCCCAAAATCTGAACTGTTAGCCGACCAATAAAAAAGTAAAGAAACAATGCTATCAATGATCTTATGAGTATCCTTTTCCTTTCCTCTGAAAATTTTCTAATTTCTTTCACACCATAACGACCACGTAATAGCTGTTGGGCACACGTTCCAAAGTATACTGCTTCTCTTGCTACCCTTCTTCCTTTTTTTTAAGCCCCAACAGTTCATATGAGCCATGAGGTGTTCTTGCATAATCCAATCTATTCCGAATCTTTGAAAGAAAAAGACCCACATCTTCCAAGACACCTCACAATGAAGAAGCAAATGCGAGACCGTTTCCTCCTTTTTGCATAAGCTACATCTAGAAGCTAACGACCATCTTCTTCTTTTGAGGTTATCACACATAAGAATTCTGTCATCTTGCTGCTTAAAAGATTCAAAGTTACCATGTGACACTTCTCTCTTCACTCCATTAAACCATAAAACGGTGTTAAATATTTGCACAAAAAGTAAAGACTAAAATACCAACCAAGGATCATGCCGTAGTAAACAATAGGTTGGATCCAATGCATGTGCTAGGGATCTTGTCTAGGCAGAGCAATGGCTGAATGTTGCTTAGACTATACTTTGACGAAAGCTTGTAAGCCAAAACTAATATGGAGCAAGAGGCTTTCTCTTAGTTGAGACTCATTGAAATGGTACACACTATAGCCACCCACTCAGAAATTTTCAATTTGTTTTAATTCCATTTTAATTCAGCAAGGAACAACTTTTCACCAGATACCTCCTGATGGTTTCAACAAATCAAATTAAGTATAAGAGAACTTAGATCATTTGATGTAAGTGGTTTTCTTGCAGCATCTTAAAGTGTAATGCTGTTTGCAAATATCTTAGTCCACACTGATGCTAATTTGCAGCAATTTGTTGAGAAACTATGTATTCTAGCTCTCATATCATCTTCTCAGCCAAATAATCCTTTTTGGCAAGCATAAAATCCGATTGAATCAACATCAGTTAGAGTCAAAAACTGACTACCTAATCAACTCCAGATTTTCAGGACTAGGGAAAACTTAACCTATCTACGGCATCTGCATGGAAGTCTAAACGATGTTTTAAATGAAAGTCCAGCCTAAAAATCATTTAAATACTCTGGGGCACATGCAGGGGCAGAGCCAGGATTCTATTGTACATGGGGTGAGATTTGACAAAAAATCGATTTTCGGTTTGACAAATAAAGCTATTTTTGACACAAAAAAAAGACAATTAATGCTAGTTTCTATGTTATACTTACACACACATATATAAATAATATATATAATCTACTTCGGTTTTTTAGGTTTGGTTCGGTTTAGTCGAAGCCTTAACGGAAAACCGAACCAAATCAATTCGGTTTTTATTTCCTAAACCATAACCAAACCAAACAAAACCGACTTTTTTAGTTCAGTTTGGTTTATTTGGTTTTCGGTTTAGACCGACCAATTGACACCCCTAGTGAGTAGTGAGTGAGGATACAAAAGTGAAAAAAAAAAAAAAAAGTTATTGAGTGGGAGCAACAAAAAACTCTTGGTGGGGTGGGGTGGGGAGGGGGACAAAACAAAATTTGTCGGGGCAATTTGTAAGCATGATACAAAAGAGCTCCTCCCATGGGCACTTGGCAAGAAAGCAGTTGCAGCAGTTGGTTACGCACTTGACAATGTGCGGTTCAGTTTACAAAACAGTGGTGGGACAACCTAAGTCGAGGAATATACTGGTATACAAGCACAAATTGATGGCAGGGTTTCCAATAGATCAAAGATGTGCCCATTTGCTAACTTCAACAGAATGACAGAGAGAAAGAGAGTATGGTGCACGATAGAGCATAGATTTAGAGGTCGATGATGGAGGAAGAGGCATCCCGAGACTAACAGTGGTAAAGGTGGTATATTGGTCCTTTTCGTGCAAATATTTAACACCCTTTATGGTTTAATAAGGGTAAAGAAAGAAGCATTTTATGGTAATATTTGAATCTTTTAGCAGGGATGTCCAAAAATTTTAAATAAGGCATCCCAACGTAATTTTCTCTTATTTTTATCATTACAGCTTATATTTCATTGAATTATTATCCAATGTATAATGCATGGTCATAACTCATAAGACCTCAAGCATTGAAGCATATGCCTGCTTTAGTCATGTAAAATATCTCTCCTCGTGCCTTAACAGTTGAAAGCAATGGTATTGGCTACCAATTGTGTTGTTCACAACTCTATGGATAACAACTTTTATACGAACTTACACAGCACAGAATATTTGGCTTAGAAGACCTAATTTTGCACTCTAGCAGTCTAGCTCCACAACAATTCCTGTTGTTCTTTTACCTCAATTACAATCCCGTGATGAAGTGGGAAAAAGGAGAAAAGAAAGAAGGAAAAAAAGACGAATCCAGTTTTCTGTTTGGAATTTCAGAATGTACTCGTGCAGTTTGAGAAATTCTTCTTTCCTGTCTCCAGGTTACCAGATACTGATTCTGATTGAATGAGATCTTTGGATCTCATATTCTCATAACAAGTATTGCATTACAACCAAAACCATGTTGTATTTCTTTATATTTTTCGTGGCACTATTAATCAGAATTATAGTTTTGTTATTAGAAAAGGTTACTTGGTAAGATGTAGTTCATTGTAGAACCTGCTACACACACACACACACACATATATATATGTGTGTGTTGCGTAATTGTTTGTCCTTGCTTGCACATTGATGTGTAGGCCTTGTCAATTTCTTGAATTTTACCATCTAAAGCTAATTTTTGTCTGTTGTACTTCTGAGTATGACTATCCTATTAAATACTCAATAGTCAATTCCAGTATTCCACCAGTTTCCAGATCTCATCCCTGTAGTTTTCCTCATTTACAGGTTCTTGGGGATGACGATAAACGTGTAAGATATGACAGAGGAGAAGACATTGAAGAGATGGGTATGGGAACGGGCGGTGGTGGTGGGTTCAACCCATTTGGTGGTGGGGGACAGCAATATACCTTCCACTTTGAAGGAGACTTCCCCGGCGGCGGATTTGGTGGATTCCATTTTTGACCCCAAGGAATTTTAAGGGGTTATGATCCCTGATATGTTCACAGAGCAATTTATGTCAAAGAAAGAGGTGCAATTGTTACCTTAAGGGATCCAAAACATATACCTGACTACTAACAGGTACAAGGGGGTAGATTCCTTGAGGAAGTTTTGATCGGTGACATTTCCTCAAGTCTGTAGCTTGTATGGATAGTTACTCCTTTTCTGTTGCCATTATTAAGTTAACCAATACAAAGGAAGCTCTCTCTTTTTTCTGTGTTATATCCAGTTTGTCTTGTCATCAAACAAATAAGCATTCACAAGGATTTCATTTTTTTTTTTTTCCAGTGTTTTACTTTGTCTGTTCTATTCAATTTATAGAAGAAGAAAATGATATTCTTAACCTTTACCCCTTTTTTTCCATTATAATTCTTGAAGCCTTTAAAGCAGTTATTCTGGAAAACCCTATTCCTCCATCCACACAAGAATCTCAAAACACAGGAAATTAAAGAAGAAAGAAGGTTAAAGGAAAAGAGAAAATGAAAAAGTCAGAACATGCATGTCTAAACTTAATGGTTCTCATCACAAAACAGCATTAAATGGTACATACAAATGAGACACAGAAAGAAGGCAATTATTCAAGTAGTCAAAGACAAAAATGCTGCAATGGCTGCAACTCCAAAGGACAAAATCGTGTTCTGTATCAGACCCATTGCACCAGAAGAATCAACTGTACTATCACCTGAAGGACTATCCAGTGAAGACGAAGGAGAATCCTTATCTGGCTTTGATGGTGCAGGAGCTGGCGACGGTGGACCGAAGATGTCCAAAGGAAGAAGCATCTGATCCACCTGATAAACAGCGAGCTGGCTATCAGTGTAGACTGTGTTAGCTATAGTCGAATTATTGATGCTGGTAGATATATTCACCTGATTTCCTGATGTAGTTATATTGAGCGGAAACCGGCCGTTGTTACTGTTCCCTGCCTGTGTTCTTAATGGGTTGCTCACAGTTTGGAACTGTGAGATAGAAAGAACAGAAGGGATGACATGGAATTGCACCAATTGAGCCTTCTGTTGATCTGTAATGGAGTTAAGGGTACCTGACTTGAGACTAGTAAAGGCATTGTCAGTAGGTGCAAGTAGAGTAAGACCCTGGTTTGAATTGTTGAGCTGTGTGTTGATCTGGTCTCCCACTTGGGTACTCTTCAGTAACCGAATAATCGTCGAAAACTGACCAGCTTTCTCAAGGATTGCCGTTATGTTGGTTGGACCTGATGGTGCTGGAGACTGCGCCGGGGACTGGGCTAAGGTTGTGATGCAATGCAGAAGGGTGAGTAGAAGAAGTGAGAATAGGAAGAGAAACTGTTTCCTCATCATAGGAAGTAGTAAAGAATGTGAATTGACTTTCTTGGGGAGATGTTTTGAGGAATTGGGAGGGAATTGAAGGGAAAGGGTTTTATTGAGGAAGTGAAGTTAGGTGAGAAGGTGCAATCCAAGTTGGCAAAGAAACATATTTCCTGGTAAAGTAAAGGAATCAAGAGAGGGAGATAATGTTACAGCTACTAGTTTGCTTAGCAATGCAGGAAGATGGGAACATTACATTTAAGGTATGAGATTCATGTGAAGGTATCACTGATTGAGACAGATCTTTTTGTCTTCTTTTTTTTCAATTTTTCCGCAAGAATACAAGCACTGGATTGTGCAGTACTACTGGTAGTATGTATCTTTTAATGTCAATTTTTTTCTTGGCTTTAAGTGGGACCCTCGGCCTTGGTTTCCTTTTTGTGGGTTCCACCATTGGTTCAAACACAAAAGATATAGTTTCAAAATTGAGTGTTTTTAAAAGTTTTGGTTAAGAGATGAAGATTTCATTGGCCATATGAACTTTATGGCGGGACCCTGCTCTCACAAAATGTCACGAAACAAATTTAGAAATCTCAATGGAGTCCCTAAGTCTAGGTTGTAACTCTCACCCCATATTCAGATGAGAGTGGATAAGTAATACATCACCAAAAATCATTTAATTAAAAAGGATATTATACAAGGTAAAATAGATAAAAGTAATATTATTAAGATAATATCCATTACAAAACATCATAAAAGAGCGAAAAGAAAAATACTATTCTCACACTTCAAATCAATCCCTATTAAGTACTGAAAATCAAGTATTGGATTACAGCAAATAAACCCTACTACAAGTTTCATCGAATAAAACCCTAATAAAAGCTAATATCTTCAAAGTATCATTGTCTTCCATCTTGGTCATCATGGTCCTTGTGTCCATCATCTATAGGTTATGAAATATGTTGTGCTTGAAAGCGTAAGCTATACTAGCTTTGTAAGTAATAAATCTAACAATATTTGAGATTGAAGTATGAAGTATGGACAATGCCACTCTTCAATGGTAATCCATATAAACAATTACTGAGTAAATCATGATATATATATACACACACACACACACACATATATCAATATGCAAGACAAACATGTAATATATGATGTGTGAATCAATGTGCAATAAATATGTGAATAATGATGTAATGAGATGAAATATGCAATGTAATGCAATAGGGCTAATTCAATTATTAATGCACGATGTGCACCTAGCACGTAAGATCACCACGTGTGATTGTAGACAAACAATCTAATATGCATGTTGTACAGTATTTGTTTAATGTATGTTTCATACCTGATCCAAGATGAAAATCATCCTCTGAATACACGGTCAGAATAGGGGGTTATTCCATGTGCGTATCATAATTTCTAGGATTTTCGACCTAAATGTTTCAATTTTCTCACTTTATTTCTGATCATAGGGACAAATCCCAAGGCTTCATCAATGTGAATTGTTCCTTGTGAATCATACATAAACAAATCTACTAACAAAATTTCACTCAATCATCCATCCAACAAGACAGGTGTTCGTTTCGCAAGACAGTGATCAAAATAGGTATATTGGGATAGCTAGTCCCTCAACTCCAGAAATACAAGTGTTCTCACCTATTTGATTTCCAGATCATAATACTCTCATGATTATCATGAATTCCAGAAGTATGAATTCATGTCAAGGGTATGATTTTTAGACCAAATCCATGGCTGAGAGGCTTAATACTGTGTAAGTGAGAAAGTGCTCATTAACTAAGCAAACAAAGCATGTGTACAATGTGTAATAAGACTAACTAACATGCTGGACAATAAATAAGTAATCAAATGAAGCATATCAAGATATCATATGTTAATCAAACATAGCCAATAGGTCCATAAAGAAGTAATTAAATGAAATAATTATAATTTAGCAAAACTAACATCAAAATCAGTCTAATTATGTCAAAATAAGCATGTATGTGAAATCTCATAACAATCAGAGCACTTTAGAATTTTTTGATACGCCTACGGTCTCTTGAGGGTCTCTGGGTTTGGCTTGACGTACCCTTCGGTGAGCCGAGCTTAGGCTCGGTGACATTTCCAGGGGCTTAAATTTTTTACTGCGATGCTCGGTGTGCTTTCGGCGTGCCGAGTGGCTTTTGACAGTTTTGACGTATCGTCGGTAATTTGGTCATAACTTTGTGTACAGTTATCAGAATCACCTCAAATTTGTTTTGTTGAGTTCCTAACGAGGCAGGGGAATCCAAAAATATAAGCTTTTTTTTTGGGGGGGGGGGGGGGGGGGGGGGGGGGGGG
>JAUPMG010049737.1:0-13944 GCA_031762675.1 Pachysandra terminalis | reverse complement strand
TATGTTAAATCGTTGTAAGGCTACGACCAATTAGGTTAATTTCTTTTAAAGCAATGTAAGAGCGCACTCTGAAATATGTTAATGAAATGAGAAGATTTGTTAAGATCACATGTGAGTTGTTATTAAATTTAGTGGTTATGATATACGATCCGCGGTCTAACAATAGATCTCGAAGGTCATACCTCGTGATCCGTGCCTTTCCTCTTGGGATATGAGTCACCGGGATCGGGGCGTGACAGTGTCCCATTGGGCACAAGACCCAGACGCGGGGGGGTTTCCTTGATGCACTCTATGCCTTTTATAGAAGCTATTGGATCTTTGTTCCCATACTCATATGGGAACAGATGCAGACCATCTGGGATAAATTGGTCATTAGGAGAGTGAACCATGCAGACTCAATTAAACTTCCTTTCCCACTTTTAGTTACCGAGTTGCTGCTTTAGAAGGGGGTAGTTTTTAGTGCTGGGGACTTCTCCTGGAGGCAGTACCAGACATTTGGATTAGCCTAGTGGAACCTCAATGATTCACATATGAGGCATCTGCCTCAAGTCATAGCAACTTATGATGCTGGGGTTGCTGAGGAGGAGGAGGCACCAGAGGAGGCTGGAGTAGAGCCAGATGCAAGAGGAGAGGAGGCCCCACTAAAGGAGGCTGGAGAGGGAGTAGGAGAGGAGGCTGGACCATCTGGGGCACTACTAGGAGAGGACATTCCAGCAGAGGAGACAGAACCATCTGGGGCTCCTGAGGATGTAGAGGAGATGGAGCCTGAGGGAGATTACATGGATTATACTACTACTGAGATACACATTGACCAGGATCCACCCTACCAGATGTCATATCAGGATTACATGTATCTCCGGGATTCAGTTGACCACCTCCGGACCGATATGATAGACTTACAAAGAGAGGTTAGGATCACCCAGGATTTCCAGAGGCAGACTCTTCAAATGATGGAGCAATTTTACAGGCGGGGATTTCTAAGCCTTGATCCACCAGCACCTCCACCATTTTGAGTGACTTTTAGGTGTTATTTTTCATTTCTTTCTATAGTATTTCTTTTTTATGTTTTAAGTATTGCATTTTGTTATTTTGTTTAGTTATCTTTCTATAGGATTACTCTTTGTTATCTTGTTATAGGATTTCTTTTTATTATTATTTTTAAAGTAGTTTCTTTTCAGATTACTACTGATCTCTGTTGTTACAGACAAATCACCGTGATTACAATCGAGCACACCCCAGTTGCGATCGAGCGCAATTTCACAATCCTACAGTTTTGGCTTGTAAGCAGTACATACAGTTACTATTTGATGCCACGTGCTTCTATATGATATTCCTTTGAGTGTAATGAGTTTTATATTTGGTTTTCATGAAATTACACTCTTAGGAATAGCATACTTTCTATAATGTATGTGGGTAACATTCTGTTAAACCCTCACGATACTTCACTTGTCCTCCAGGGCAGCCTAGGGATTTAAAAGGCTTGTTGCATATGCTAAATGCAATCGTAGATCCAACCGAAATGAGGATATAGCTAGTTTTATTTGTCTTGTTTTTATTAGTTGCTTTGATAGTTTGTTGAGTGTGTACAGGAATGAAAAGAAGAAGAGGACATCACAGGGATGCCTTCTTGTACTTCATGCTTACTTCCATTCTGACCTTGCTGCATCTATTAGGCTGTATTGTTCTTTCTTTTCACATTCCATTGTTTTTATTTTCTACATTGGGGACAATGTAGAGTTTAGGTTTGGGGGTGTGTGAGAAAGAAAGACAGTTATTTTTATGCATACCTTGGCATACTTTGTCATATTTTGCCAAACAAATCTGAAAATTTTGAAAATTGAAATTTTGGTTGAAATTATAACTTTAGGAATCACCTTATGACTAAATGGTTGTGTCTAATTTCACTAGGAAACGATTCTAAGACACATAGGTATTTAGAGTTGAATTAAGTTTTATCTTGTGATAATACCCTACTCTTGCTTGCATGACCACACTTGCACTAAAAACATGGATTATGAATGCATGTGAATGTAGTTATAGATAACTTTATGTGCTTTGATTTTGTAAGTTCCAATAATAGATTACGCTTGCTCTCGTGATATCTATGTCTCTTATAAGAGAAAATTCAGCCATGTTTATATTTCTCTAAGTAATCGGGCCTCTTTGCCTCATAAAGCAGTGATTGTTCGCGTAAAAAGGTGGAAGATTTATGTTGGTTGATATAAAAAAAAAAAGAAAAAAAACTTTAAGCATGTAGTGACTAGTTTAGCTTGGTAGCCTATTGAACTTGAGTGATTAGATCCTTTGGGGTGCTTGTCACCTAATGACCTGAACCAATTGGGACGGGATCATTGATTGAAAGCTTGCTAAAAGGTTTCTTAGGCAGCTGAATGAGAGCTAGACATTGCACATGTCACGTGTATTGCATAAAAAAAGAGACGAATAAATAAAAGTAATGAGAGCATGAGTAGTTTGTTTTGAGAACTTATCTAAATCTTTGTATATTTTGTTAGACATGACTATTTAGCATTATTCCATGATTTATGACTTTCACTTTCATTTGCATGTATTAAATTGCTTTAGTATGGGTTTTTAAATATGATAGGATTAAGATTTAACTCTGAATATATTGTGGAGTCTTAGAATTAATTCCTAGTGATTTGGATTCAATTCATTAAAGTAATATCTGATTTCCTAATTTCTGCTATGATAAATTGAATTTCTGATGGCAATTATGGATGGATGAGCTTTAAAAAGGGGCATTAGTTTAATTCTTCTTTGCTTGAGGACTAGCAAAGTGTAGGTTTGGGGGTGTGATATGTGTGTAACACTTGCACTTTTGGACTTATTACTGATGATTGTTAGTCTTAGAGATATGTTTATGTGAATGAATTAATGCATTTATACTGTTTTGCAGGTCTGATGTTGATGAGGAAGATATGTACTAAATCATGCCAATTCAAGCTGTAATTGAATCAAGCTTCAAAGTCCACAAGAGGAGATGATCAAGGCTCAATATGTGCTGTGAACTCAAGCCAATCACACCATGAAGATGGAGGAAAAATCCCACGGAGAAAACCCAATTGGAAACCCAAGGATCAAGTCCAAGCTCAACCCAGAATAACCCAATTTACACTGTGCGTTCGAACGCACCGCCTGTGCAATCGAGATCACGCGAGAATTCAGCAGCAGCTCTGTATATTTCTAGTTTTTAAGTTTGTTTGTGATTAGTCTTCCACTTCTTTTGGATAACTATGAAAGGGGAAAACGTGTATTATAAGAGTTCTGATAGGCTGTAGACTAAGATGAATGGAATTAGATTTTTAATTGAATTGAAATTCGAGAGAAATTCGATCTGTTCTTGGTGTTCTTGCTATGTTCTTGCTGGGGGCGTATGCTGATCATGGAGATGAACTTCTACACATCAGTGGTGAAGATCAGCCCATCCATGAGTAGCTAAACTCCTTGTGGAGTGTTGATGTAAACACTAATCTCTTGTTTATGGTTTAATCTCATGACTTTTAGGTTCTTAATTCTCTTGTTTGATAATTGCATAGTTTGAGGATTGTTTTCAATCAGTAATTTAATGTTTATAATCAAGACTAACAGAACCTACTGGCCATAGATTTGTTAGGATTGAGCCCAAGTGTTCCTATTTTCTGTGATTATAGGAATATTAATTATGCAATTGTTCATTGGCATGATGATTAAGATATGATTTGATAGGCCATGCCTAGGGAAGACGAGTTGTACTACAAGTTAGATTAGTTAGTATAGGTAGACAGTCCGTGCCAACCGAAGATGGGTTATACTTATCCCTTATGATAATGTAATTCATACTAAGAATTTGATAGTTTATGCCTAGAGAAATCGAAGATAGACTATGCTTTTTCTTAGCATGGTACCTTTTTAGGACATTGTGTGAGCTTGTAACCACACAAGTCTGTTTCGGACATTGAATTAAATCCTAGAATTCATGAGATTACCATATTCAAGGGGTTAGAGGGATCATCAATGCTTTACTCCTTTCCTTATTGAATTAACCTCTTGAATTTAGTTTAATTTGATTTTTAGAATTAAGATCAAAAACTTCCTTTGCTTTGTCTAATTAAATTTATTTATAATTAATCTGATAAATTAATAGCCTAAATCCCATCAGTCCTTGAGGTTCGACACCCTCAAAATAGCCCTATCCTACAAGGATTCGTCCTATTGCTAGTGGTTTATTATTTCACACAGCAGAATACTTTAAGACTTCTACCATATATGGGGGAGGGTTCTGGGTGAGCATCCTTGGGTAGTACGATTGAGATCATATGAGGAGCCAAAATTAGACGACTACTAAACATAAAGGATTTCATCGTTGGAAGTGGCCCTATATGGGGGGATGGTTTGAGAAGACATCTTGCCCAAAGATGAATTGGTCTATGTGGAACCAACACAGACTACATTACATATTAGAATATTTGTTTAGATCACACTTGGTGATTTTGTATGATAGGTGAACAACGTGCATTAATTAAGACTCGACCTCCTGCATCCTTGATTCATGTCATTCTATTCACATATTTACTGTTGTTGGATATCATTGATGAGTGGCTTTGGTCCTACTTAAATCCTAGATTATACTCGATTACTTACTGGCTATGTGTAGCTCATGCTTTCAACCAACCACCTTTCATGTCCCTTAGATGACGGTACTTTGGATAATGAAGAGTAAGACCAGAAAGCGGAAAAAGATGAAGACAATTATTGTGTATAATGTTATGTAATAGACTAGTAGATGTTTTATTTGAATTTCCAGTTGGATGAATGTTTTATTGGGAATTTGGTTTAGCATAGAACATGGATTTGTTGATTTCCTACTGCTGTATATTTCTTGGACCTAAGTATGACAGTTAACTATATTTCAACCCTTAACGTGATTTTCCGGTTATAACTTTGGTATTTTGATATTTGGTTTCGTGAAGACACTAGTCTTTATTACGATTTTGTTGAGGTTTTTGCTAGAACTTGTAGTAGGGATTAACCGTTGTAACTTAAATGTTTATTTAGTTGAATTTCTATAGTTATTAGGAATTGATTTGAAGCACTAGACTAGTGTAGATTTCCACTGCTTCTGTTTGAAGGTTGTTATAATGGATATTATTCTAAGATTATTAATTTTCCATAACTTTATCTTAGATAATATCCTTTATGATTTAACAATCTTGGTTAGATATTGCTTACCACTCCCATTTGGATTTGGGGTGAGAATTACGAATTAAGCTTAAAATCTCAGAATTCGGATTTTCTGGTTTGATTCATGACAAAAGTGGTATCAGAGCCTAAGTCTTCTGTTTTCAATCAATTCCATAAGCTTTTGATATGATTATATTTTAAAACTTTTCAAGGTGCTGATATTTCTTAAGTTTTCTGTATAATGAATGTTAAATACTAACAATCTAAAATTTTAACTCATGGGAAAAGCGGATGTTATCTTCTCTTTCGCAGGTACTTAGAACAAATTACAAAGGTTGGTAGAAGAGGCAGATGTGTAGTCACAAACCCATCAGTGGAAAATTGTGATGACAATCCACAACTTGCCGGTATTTACCAAGCAATGGGGAACATGGCCAATGTGATGCAACAACAACAGGCACAGCAACAAAGTAATACACAAAGGATCATCACTGGAATTGAAAGTTTCAAGAGGCTAGGACCAACTGCTTTCAAGGGAACCACAGACCCAATAGAAGCACAAGCTTGGATTGACTCCATAGAGCTCATTTTTGAAGTTATGAAGATAGAATATCATGAGATGGTTCGCTTTTCTGCATTTATGCTAGAAGGAGAAGCAAGAAGATGGTGGAAGTCTATCTTAGAGATTGCACCAATTCACTCATGGATTGACATTAAGGTAAGGTTCTATCTAGAATATTTTCCTAAAACTATCAGAAAGGAAAAAAGATCTGGTGTTCAGGAAATTGGAACAAAGATCTATGACTATATCTGAGTACACAGCAAGGTTCATGGAATTGTCTCAGTTTGCCATGTGCGCGGTTGATGAGGAAGAGAAGAAAGCGTTCAGATTCGAAAGCGGACTAAGGCACAGTATCAGGAGCAGATTAACTGTACGAGAATTTACCAAATATCATGAAGTGGTCAATTGCGCCCGTAAAGTAGAAAAGGATATACGAGAATTTCATGAGATTCGAGAATGGAAGAGGGAAAGGAAATCCAGAAACTACCAAGCCGAATTGCAGAAAAGACGAAGGACACACGAATCAATGAAAGCCCCACACTTTACTCCAAATATGAAGTGCTACAATTGTGGAAGGTTTGAATACCAACAAAAGGATTGTCAGTTTCCAAAGAACATACGGAGAAACTCACCACAAGTGCCACAACAGTAGCAAACTCAACAAGGGAAAATCTACACTTTAGAGCAACAAAAGGATGAAGTAATTGATGCTACTATTTGAATTCAGCAACAGTAAATTTTTCAGAACATATTCAAGGTAAGTATCCTCAACTTTTCCGGTTAAGTAAGAGAATTTCGAGGACGAAATTTTCTTAAGGAGCGTAGAATGTAATAACCTGAATATCTTTGGTGATCTATATTTGAATTTAAAAAAAAAATTAGGAATTTAATTTCATTTTCTTTTTATTAACCTTTGGGTTGACTTTGACCTTGCGATCGATCGTGATGCGCTTTATAGACTTGGGCGCTACACACCATAGCATGTCCTATTTGATTTGGATTTGTGGTAAGGATCTCATTGATCTTTTAATTCGTGATGTGTGGTCAGGATTTGTTTGATGCTTTGATTTTGAATTTGTGTGGCTTGGATTTGGAGAGAGATGGTAAGTGGAGGGGAATACCTACTCCCACTCATGTCTCCAAATCCAAGGGATTAGGATTTGGATGGTTGAGATCAAGGGTTGTACTTGAGACACACCTTAAACCAAGACTCTAGGAGTATGAGCACCCTTAACTCTAGGAGCTCCGAAACCATCTTATTGTCTCCACCTTCTGTTGGGAGCCTTGTTGCTCAAGGCTTGAGACTTATAGGATTGTGCTGGAATTTTTTTGAGAGAATAGGGATTGAGAACTTGTGGAGATCAAAGGAGAAGAGAATGAGGGAGGAGCTTGAGCTTGGAGAAGTAGAAGATCACCACCTCAGAATTTTAGGTAAGTAATCTAGTTTAATATGGTTTTAGATTGGATTAGGTGTAGAATGGCAATTTTCCATGATTAAAATGCTTAATTGTAAGTTTCTCTTGAACAAGACCTTCATATATTTCTTTTGTGTTTTGAAATTGTTTGATGATGATTATAACATGAGTTATGTGGTTTTGAATACAAACTTTATGCTAAACGGGTTTATTTAACTTTTTGTTGGCATGAAATGTTGTATAACATCAAAAACTGAGCAAATTACCCCAAACCCAAGGTTCGGCAGCCTACTCGGCGCGCCGAAATATTCACCGAACAAACCCATAAACTTTTGGTGCCTTCCTTGGCTTTCTGATAATTCCCTCGAACTCCAAATGCTTCAAGACTTATATTTTTAGATTCCCTTATTCGTTAGAAATCCAACAAGATAAATTTGAGGCGATTCTAACTTATACACACAAAGTTATGGTCATTTTAGTGAAGGGGTGTCAATCGTGAAAACAGTGCTCGGCGAGCCGAGGAGTATGCCGAGCACCTCAGACAGAAATTTCAATATTCTGTAGATGTCGCCGAGATCCCATTGAACCTTACATTCTGACACTTCGGTGCACCTAAAGTTCCACCAAACCCAAAGACCTTCGGCGAACTCTTCCAGCGCACCGAAAGGTAAGCCGAGCCAACCCAGACATGTCAATTTTTACTGAAATTTCATATACAAGCATGATTTGACCTAGTTAGATCAATTCTAATGTTGATTTGATGAAATTGTGATCAATTTGTATACATGCTTCTTTATGGAATTGTTTCCATGTGCTGATCGTATAAGTGTTAAGCTATGGCACATATTACATGTGAGAGTGATGATTACATGCTTTTCAGTTGATAACACACCTTGAACTAAATGTGATTGTTTAGTTGATTTTATATGATTGCTTCCTTTTGGACTCATTCCATGTTGCATAGACTATGATTCATATTACATGTAAAATTGATGATTTACATGTTGATTAGTTGCTAATACACCTTGTATACTAAATTTGATTGTTTAGTTAATTTTATATAATTACTTCTTTATAGACCTATTTACTATGATTGATGAAAATGTGATAATTTGATGTCTTTTATCACTTGCTTATTCATTGCTAACATGTTAATTAGACATCATGCACATTGTACATATGATCTGATTGCTTAACTAAAGAGCACTTTCTCACTTACACATCATTAGCTTCGTGACCATGGATTTGGTCTACAAGCCTTACCCTTTTCATATAAGTTCATACTTCTTGATTTCAAAGTGAACATGTGAATATTATGATCTAGAAAGCATAATACGTGAGGAGAATTATATTTTATGGGTTGAGGGACTGTGCATCCCAATAAACCAAGAGAGTTGTGGAAAGATGATAAGAATGAGCTCTGATAGTAGATCGGTATTGTATTATTCTCTATGGATGTTCTTGGTGATGCCTTGGGATTCATCCCTATAATCGAAAATAAGTGAGAGCATTGTGCCTTCTAAGTTGAAACTCCTAAAAACTATTTTTGCACATAGAATAATCTACTACTTCTGCCATATATGGGGGATGGTTTTGGGTGAGCATCCTAGGGTAGTACGATTAAAATTATATAAGGAGCCAACATTAAACAATTACTAAATAGAAAGGATTTCATCTTTGGGAGTGGCCCTGTATGGGGGGATGGTTCGAGAAAACATCTTACCCAAAAATGAATTGATCTATGTGGAACCCACACAGACTGCATTACATATTAAAATGTTTGTTTAAATCACACTTGGTGATTTTGTATGAATGGTGCACAACATGGATTAATTTAGACTCGACCTCATGCATCCTTGATTCATGTCATTCTATTCACATATTTACTGTTGTTGGATATCATTGAAGAGTGACTTTGGTCCTACTTCAATCATAGATTATATTGGACTCGATTACTTACTGGCTATGTGTAGCTCATGCTTTCAACCAACCACCTTTCAGGTCCATTTGATGACGGTACTTCGGATAATGAGGAGTAAGACGAGAAAGCGGAAGAAGATGAAGAAAATTATTATGTATAATGTTATGTAATAGATTAATAGATGTTTTATTTGAATTTCTAGTTGAATGAATGCTTTATTGGGAATTTGGTTTAGCATAGAACATGGATTTGTTGATTTCCTACTGCTATATATTTCTTGGACTTCAATATAATAGTTAACTATATTTCAACCCTTAACGTGATTTTCCGGTTATAACTTTGATATTCTGATATTTGGTTCCATGAGGACATTTTATTACAATTTTATTGAGGCTTTTGCTAGAACTTGTAGGAGGGATAAACCGCTGTAATTTAAATATTTATTTATTTGTATTTATATAGTTATTAAGAATTGGTTTGAAGCACTAGACTATTGTAGATTTCCACTGCTTTTGTTTGAAGGTCGTTAGAATGGATTTTATTCTAAGATTATTAATTTTTCATAACTTTATCATAGATAATATCCTTTATGATTTAATCTTGGTTAGATATTGCTTACCACTCCCATTGGGATAAGGGGTGAGAGTTAAGAATTGAGCTTGAAATCTCAGAATTGGGATTTTCTGGTTTGGTTCGTGACAAGCTCGTTAAAATATTTTAGGTTCAAGCTCGACTCGCAAAAAGCTCAGTTCGTAAAAGACTCATCTTGTAAAAAACCTTAAATTAGTCAAAATACATTAATTTCATAATTTATTTTTATTTGTATATATAATAACATATATTAACATATATGCTTAATATTATATTATAATATATAATATAAGATATAGGAATATAGATGTATAACTTCATAAACAAACCGAGTTGAGTCGAGCGTACCCAAGCTCGCCTCAAGCTCACTAAGTTAATGAGATTTTTTTTCGGACTCAGGCTCGACTCGTATAGAGCTTAAGTTTGGCTCATACGAGCTGAGCTTGCTCGACTTGTTGATAGCCTTATAAATAGGTATAATATTAATTTAAAACAAATGTGTAAAAGTGTAACTTTAAAAAGTTAAAATAGAAATATATATATATATAACTGGGTATAAAATTATAATTTTCAAAAATATATTCATAAAACAGTAATTTTTTTAAACTTAGAAACGGTGGAATTTTAAGGGAGGGCCAACATGTAGCACCACTCAACTCAAGGTAGTTGGAGTGGCACTACTTAATGACCTTTTCAAAGCTTTGGGGGGCCATGGCCACCCCCCGCCACCTTGCTCCGCCCCTGGTTGGATGACACTGTCTTACATCCCACGTGTATAGCGTGGTTTATGGTATTTTCAACCCATAGGGCGCAATTCCCATAACTATTTTTCATCACTTTAGGGATTCAAAACATTTATGTCTCCCATAAACTATATGAGCATATCCACTTTACTTGGGATGACCCACAATTAGCATCTTTCATATGTAATGGCTATCCCCATAGATATCTCAAGGCCAACACGATCAAACATATAAATGAGCATATCCACTTTACCTTAGGCTTAGTATCTCTCATATGCCAATGGCTATCCCATGGATATCTCAATTCCACACATATACAATCAACGATAATATAATCATATGCATGATATTCACATAACAATCATACACATGAAGGTCTGTAAGAGAATTCTAGAGTTACCCCCTTTCTAAACCTATCCACGCACCCATACACGTGGATAATCTGTAAGAAAGCTCCACTAGGACCTCATACTAGACCCTAAGCAAGAATCACCACCATCACATTGATTCAGGGAAAACTAATCCACTCATGCTCACATCAATCTCCTACTTTCATTTTAATCCTAATCTCAGTTTTTCATTCATAACAATCACAGTACATGCATGGAATTATACAATTTAGATTCATTAACTATCCAAACACAATTCAATTTACATTTTTATGGCATTTCCCATCTATCTAGCACGTTAGCAACATACCTGAAAAGTTCCACATTCATTGGGCACACTTCCCAATTCTCAGAATGTCGAGCCCTCGGCAAACCCTTCGGTATATCGAGGTGCGTCGGTACACCAACCCGAGGAACATCAAGTCACAGGCAGTGGGTTTAGAAGACCCTTCGGTATGCCGAACCTATTCGGTAGACCAACCAGAAGGCCACCAAATTCCACACATGGTGTCTGGTAGATCCTTCGGTATGCCAAGGAGTGTGCTGAACTCCACCCAAATATTTCGGCAGACCCTTCGATATACTGACAAGTGTGCTGAAGGTAGTACGAATCCCAAAAATTAGGTATGTAAGGCCAAATAGGGTTAGCAAGCGAGAAATACATTAAAACTAGGCATGGGGAAGAACATACATTATACAAATCTACATCTAACCAAAATCAAAGGTTTCAACATGAGCGTGCTAACAAGGCATACCTTCTTATTCTATAAAACTTATATAACTAGAGATCCAGTATATATGTGTGTGTGTGTGTGTGTATACCCATATACATAAATACACATATATATATATATATATATATATACCCACACTCACAAGTGAAAACATCAATAGCATAGAAATAACATGAGGATGACAATGGCACCAACCTATTCCTTGCAGCAAACCCAGAAAATCGTAGAGAACCCATCTTCTTCCTCTCTTATCTTCTTCTTCCTCTCTTACTCTCCTTCTTCTTCTTCTTCAGCACATGCTCTCCCTTTTTATTTTCCTTCTCTTCTCTTTCTTTTCTCCCTCTTCAAACTCCCCCAAACCCTACCTTCCTTTCCCCATCTCCTCGCACCCTCCCCTTGCCTTTGGGTCTCTTCCCTTAGAGTCCTTCCATATTACAACTCCCAATAACAAGGAAAGGAGGAGTCGTGTATTCCTTTTCCACTAACTCTCAATTCAAATCTAAATTAAATTAGTAAACTGGTCATGCTTCTAGTGTAAGAACCTGATTAATGACCCCTAATTAATTAACATTAGTAACCAGGTTTAATTTGATATCTAGTAAACCAAATTTACTAATAGGAAAGATCAGTGCTCACCTAACCCTTGCTCTCAGGAAGTTAAAACACGTTAGGATCAACCTTAAACCTTATGACTAATTAGGAAAATTAAATTATTTTAGGTAGCCAACCTGATTAGTCAGCAGAGACCATAGAGATTAATCTAAAATAAAATAATTAGACAAGATAAATCATATCCGAAAACTCTAGAGATCCACCACAGACCCACCAGTAAAAGCCCTATAGCAGAAGTTAATTTGGTGACCAATTGAAAAATGTAGGATCAAAAATCCCGTTTTGCCCCTACTGCTGAACCTATTCCAAACTTAACCTGTAAAACCTATAAATAGGAGCCTTAGATCATTTTCAACATTTTTTTTCTTCTTTTTCCTCTATTCTCTTCTCTTCTCTTGGAGCAATAGAGAACATGGGAGACCATTGGTGATCGTGGAGACACGGCGGATCTACCCGACGTAATTCCGGCAACGCCCCAAGTTGAGTATCCTCTTTTTGAAGTTGTATTTAATTGTGTTTTTGCATTATGACCTAGGAGAAGGGTTAATTGTTGTATGCCCACCTTCTCCTTGGGCCTTTAACTTAGATTTCAAGTTGTAGGTGGTAACCTTAAACCCCTGACCCCAATTTGTGACTTGATTTGTGGAAAAACCAAACCCTAAGTAGAGAAATTAGAGAGAAAACCCCAAATCTCCACTTTAGACCAATCTAAATCAAAAATAGAGCAGAAGCGAACCCTCCTAAGAGTAAGATCAACCTCCTGGTGAAATTTTAGACCAGTTGGAGCTTTCTTGAGCGTCGGTAACCAATTCGGCACGCCGAACAGTCCTCCGATTCTCAGAGCCTATTTAGGCTCTCTGGTTTTGTCGCCAACGATAGCCTAGGAGAGCCTAAGAGGTCGTCGAAGCCCATTCGACGAGCCTAAGAGGTCGCCAAACCAAATTTGTGGATGAATTGAGTTGACTTCTCTTCTATCGAGACTCATTTGGACCAAACCCTGAGGTGCCAATCTATTTGGCACACTTTTGCACTTTTTGGAGCACCGAAGAGTCGCCAAGCACTCCGTTGAGCAGCTCCCTTGGTCCAATTCGAGTAATTCAAAAGGAAGCTCGTGTATCTTGACTAACCACGCATGTTTGGCCTATTTCTGGGACAAATAGACTTACCATGCAAAATTTGACCCCTCAACCCGGAAGTTAGATCTTCTAAACTTGGCCGAGCAATAGGAGATTTTGGGAAAACAAGTGTCTATAGCCCCAAAACACTCCTATTAGCTCTAGACCATCATATTACATGTGTTTGAATGCTAATTGTAGTTGTGGTGAAGTAATAACCTTCATTCGTGATAAAAATGCATTATAGAGGTACTTCTTGCATAGTTCCTTTGGGTATATGTCTGGTTAAGGCATCCTGGTGTCTCGTAGACATGTTTATAATGAATGGACTATGTTTAGATGTTCGAATGTGTTTGATGAGGAGTTTGGTGCCTGTGTACCCAACTGGTCTTACCTCATTTACTTATGGGAATATAATTGCCAAGTTTTCCTTATAGTATCATAAATATATATTTACTAGTTGCATGTGTACTTTGAGTTACTTGGTAGAGTAGATTAACGGACTGTGCCCATATGTTTGATGATTTGAATAAATGTCTATGAAACATTTTATGACGCATTAATAAATGAATTTGAATATGGATGTTGCATATGGACCTTCCGGCTGTGAAAGCCTAGTCTAATACCCCACATGATACCCTCGGGTTTAGACTAACACACGAGATATTTGACTTGATAGCC
>JAUPMG010049698.1:0-13945 GCA_031762675.1 Pachysandra terminalis | reverse complement strand
AATAAATTTGAACTTCACCAAATGATTAAAATAGTGTGAAATCTTCAAGCGGGCCTCCAACCAGTTAATTGTTGAGGTCGCAGAACAGAGCACAGGAAATCTCCACTCCTGTAACTCAGCTGGGCATGACTTGAAATAGTTGAAAGAAGGACATCTACCAACGTCCACAAGCCCCCTTCCGTGCAATTGGAATTAATGAGCTCCTCCAACTCCTCTAACCCCAAGCCACCAATCCCATCTAGCGGTGACTCGGATATAGATTTGGTCCGATTCTCTGTTCGCCCAAAAACTCTCTCTTCCACGTTTGAGATGTATCCCCAACCAGCCGGACCTTGAGATTTGGGAAAGATAATCGAAATAGCTCTGCCCTTAGTAGAGATTAAAGACAACTTCAAAAAAGGGCCTCCAGAGTTTCTGTAGAGTTCTGCAAATACCGTCTTCTGCCCCAATCTTAGGGACCCTAGTCAACAACCCTATTACCGGCTTCTTCTGCTCGAACCACCATGTTCCAAAACCACGATACTCTGTTGCCGTCGAGAACGATGAAGCCTGACCTCCCTCTGCTCCATTCAGTGATGCGAAAAGACACAAATGTGCCATGAGAAAAACCTTCAAACACGAACACTTTCCGTTGAATCTGGACTATCTCTCGAGTAATGGATCTCCTCATCCTAGAATGTGGCTGCAGGCGAGCTTGGAACTCCCTACCAGCATTCCGAAGAAGAACATCACGAAAAGACCTCCCCGTAATCAAAATATAATTAAGTTATTACATCCAAAACACTTATTGAAATAGCAGCGGAAAGGAAAATAATTACTTCTATTTCCAAGTTTAAATCAAATCCCTAATCCTATACATCATATCTAATCTAAGAAATAAGCCGATAAATCCAATAGAAAACTCTAAGTAGAAAATCACTCCACGCTTCATCAAATCCAGCAATGTTTACAAAAAGGGTACAGTTCATCACACTCTTCAACTAAATTACATGAAATTGTGCAAAGGCGTCAGCTATACTTAGCCCAGTAAGTAAATTAATTAAAATACACTTTTAATTGGAATATGATCAATACCACCACCCAAGGATACAACATAAACAAAACAACAGATAATATGCAATAAAATATGATCATATGATAGTCAATGCAATGCAATATGAATGTTGGTTCAGTTATTAATGAATGCAATGCATGCTTATGCAGAAATAAAAGAAAGGGGTTGATCACCAAGTGTGAAACATGCAAAGACATATGCTATGCAGATATGCATGCTGTTTAGAATTCGACTATTGTATGCCCCACACTTGACCAATCAATTACCAAGCAGGAAATCGTACTGAATCTTCCCCCTATACGGGTTCGCTTAAATAAGATATTCTATGTGCACATTCATAGTTTCTAGGAGCTTCGACCTAGAGGTCACAAGCGCCTCTGTTATTTTCGATAATGAGAAATAAACCAAGGGTCACTAACGTGATCAAAACCTCAGTGAGTCATATACTACCCGAATGCCAACAGAATTTCACTTGGCATCCGTTACATATAATAATACGCTATCGAGATGAAAATAATGGGGTATATTGGGATCATGACTCCCTCAACCTATTTCAGTCCATCCGGGACTTCCTCATCAAATCATGATACACTCAAGTCTGATCAGATCTTCAACAGAAGTAAAGTCTGAAGGCAAAGTCTGGTATATGACCAGAATATGGTCATTAACCCAATTGGTTATGCTGTGCAAGTGTGCACACTAACTAATCATGCAATCATGTGGACAGATGTGTAATAAATCTAAGTATGGAATATGAGACTTAAAGCATGGTTTTAAATCATCATAATATACAAATCAAATCAAGGTATGCATAATGTACAATTAATCAGAATTAATTATGAAACAAATCAATTAACCCTTAATTCATGTCATGGAACAATCATACAATTAATCATCATCAACAAAATATTAATCATATCACAAATACATAATAAACAACCCAACCTGGGCTGACCGGTAGGCTGGCCGGCATGGCGGCTGGTCTGCGGTAGCCTAGGTAGATCCAAACACAATTGATTTAAAGTCCTTGGACTGACCGGTAGGTTAACCGGCACACTGGTTGGCCATCCGACAGCCTAGACAGGGGCCAAATTATCTGGGTGCAAGGTCTAAGACTGACCGGCAGGCTAACCGGCACATCGGTTGGCCATCTAGCAGCATAGGCAGGGGATTGGTTTTCCCAAATTTATAGGGGTAGCCACCGATAGGCTAGCCGGCACACCGGCTGGCCATCCGGCAGGCTAGGCAGAAGGTCAAAATACACTAAAAGATATCTGACAGGGTTCCAGCAGGCTACCGGCACACCGGTAGGTCTGCTGGATCCAAACTAGGTGAACCGGCAGGCTGGCCGGCCCGCCAGCAAGCTGCTGGTTTGCCAAGAAACAACAATTTTACATGATTTTCATATTTTAACACATCATTAGAAATTTTCTTCAACAAAGACTAATGTTTGAAATCAATTCCGAACAAAACCAAATCAAAATAATAATCAAATAATCACCTTACGTTACTTGGATTGATTAAGCTTATAAAACTTAAGTTTTATGAAAAACAGTTCATAATTTGAGTTTGAATTCGATGTGCTATGTTATATTCAGAGAAGACGGCATATCACCTAAGTCAAATCAAAAGTATAAAGTAATCGAAATACTTACCTTGCTTATCGCTTTGGATCTTCCACTTCTTCAACCCAGTTCAAGTTTGAACTGTTCTTCTTCACCTTTCCAGCTCCGGCTTTCAACCCGGATTTTAGTTCAATGATTTGGACGACCAAGACTAAGTTTATGTAGTTTTTAATCTTGTCTCTTAGTTAGTCTAGAGTTTTAGTTAGTTTATGATTAAGATTCTAATCCTAGCCCTTAGATTATGTTAGTTTATTTACAACCTTTAGATGAGAGGTGTTCTAGTTCTAGTGTGAGTTAATGATTGTTATTATCTAATCTTATCCTAATTAGTTAGGTTCTTTTACTTTTAATCTTTACCTTTAGATTAGATGATTTAATCCTAACCCTTGGTTTTAAGTCTTCTAATCATATTAGGAATATTAAAGGTTGTTCTAACCGTAGTCTAATGTCCACGTTGTATTATAATTTATCCTTAATTTATTATTATTTAATTAGCACAAAAATTAGTTATTTAATTAGTCTAATTGGGTTTAAGTTTAGATGGGCCTAAGTCTTATTGGGCTTTACTTAAGTCCAACTAATTAATTATTAGAACTAGGTCTTGTTTGGTTAGTTTTAGTTTAATCAATTAAATCAGTTTTCTATTAAAGCTGTTTATTCTTTATTAATGATTTATAATCTTTAATTATAAATTATCTTATTAATCATCTTAGGTTAATTTAATTATAGCCACACATTATAACTTAAATAATTATGATTGTGTGTGAAGCACTTTAGTTTCCTATTGTGCAACCCACCAATCACAACCAGTCTAAGTCAAATATGTAACCACTTCTAAAATTTTAATTTAACCCTTATTTTAATTACATTCTATTCCTATACTTTCATTAATTATAAATTTATCCCTGTAAAAGTTTGGGTTATTACACTCTCCTTTTCGTTTGATTTTCTGAGACGGTTTCTCTCTCCTCCTTTAGTTGATACGTGAGTTAGTGGGAGAATCCATTCTCTCCTAAAAATTGAAATGATATAGTAAATGTCTAAAATGTTCGCACCTTGACACATGGGCCTATTCGGCCAGCCTTCTAGTCAATTAGTTGTGTTGTGTTGGGTCCAAGCTCAATACACCTAATTCACCAAAATAACATAATTAATCACCAACTCTTCTTAATTACACATAAGTCCAATTCAGCTCTTTATAATTTCAATTGAACCCTAAGGCTTTAATTAGGATTATCTTTCATTTAATAATTAGATTAAATGATAGGATCAGGGTCACTACATTAAGTTCGTGACTTTAGGATATTCTCATTTGAGTTAGATCTGTATATTTAAACTTTTAACATTCTTCTTGCTATTGTGTGGCCAGTAAACAATCCAAAGAAAGCTGGGCCAACATTGAATGAGACATTTCTTAGTCTTTTTTATCCAACTGAGATTATAAAGTGTAAGTTCCTTATCTGCATGCTTTCATGTATGATAGCCTAGGATTATAAATATACATTCAAACTCTTGCTATTCTAGAAATTTTGATTGTTACACCTATAGTGTGAATAGATACTTTGATCTCATTGCCATGTCTTTATGTAGGTATGGCTATTTGACTAACACAAGGGTAAAATTCATATTGGAGACAACCGATTTAGATGTTAGAGATGCCGGTGTGAGAAATATAAGTATTAGTGTGTAAATGATATTTTCGTTCTGTCTAGCATTCGTTTAGAAGCTATTGTTTGAAAAACAAAATCATATTTTCACTGTATGTTGATCTTGCTTGATCTGTATCTGAAAGTAACTGTATGCATTTCTTTTGGTGGGAAAATATTGCCATTACTCTTTGAGATGTAATTGGGACATGAAATGGAGCAATCTGATCTAAAATGAGCTCTGCTATAGGTCGGGTTAGGATTTATCACTTGATTTGGTTGGATCCTTAATAGCATATGTAGAGCGATGTTTGACCAGTGCATATGATATTATTAATAATATTTATGTATGGTTGTAATGTGTTTTTAATATAATTTTAAAGAAAGTCCAAGTTACATTTTTCCTAAAATATACTAGCACTCCCCCTTAATCAACCTGAGCAGATTACTCTAAATATTCGGGAAATGGATACTGTTTTTCATTTCACGTACATCATTGACTAGATAAAGTTATATTATTGTTTTATGGATGACTTTTTTTCCTTATTGTTTCTTGGGTTTGCATGGATTTTACCTAAGATTTGTGCTCCAATTGTAATGAAATTTGAAGTTTTTCATAATCATTTTTTTTATCGAAAAGTAAAGTGTTTCTTCTTTTGAAGTTTCAAAAGCATATCTTGTGGATTGTTCAATTGTAGGATTCATCTACAATCACTTTAACTATATGGGTTACTTGATATTGATCTAAAGCTTTGGGCCATGCTAAATGTTGGGTCTATATATATTATTTTAACCATTGGCCTTGTAATGTATGGCCAGGCACAAACTTGCAAGTAATATTTTGCATTTTATGTGTTTAATCTTATGTCTTGTAATTTTTTTTTTTTGGTTTCTTTTTCTTAAATTTCAAAAGTATACATTATTTTTTTCGACATATCTTGTGGACTGTTCAATTGAAGGATTTCCTCTACAATCAGTTATTCTGACTATATGGGTAACTTGATATTGATCTTAAAGCTTTGGGGAATGCTAAATGTTGGCTTGGTTTATTTATTTTTTTAACCATTAGCATTCCATTTTATGGCCAAGTACAATTACAAGAGTTCATATTGCTAGAAGAAAATGGCGCATATGATTGTTGTGCTTGCCACAAATCTCTGAGTGTTTGATATTTTGTGCAGTTTAAAAAAAATACAAATCTTAACTAAAAGTAGGTCTCATGAAAAGTTATGTTTTGGCCAAGCTTTTCTGCAACACAGAGCAACAGCAAACATCGACTGATAATTTTTTTTATCTTTGTAGTCTTCTTGAGCATGGGGTGGAAGGATCACTGGCACCCTTGCTGCATGCCATTAGTTCAAGATTCCACATAATGAGGGGGGTGTGCTTTCATTCTTTCTGAACTTGAAAGATCATGCGGATCTTCTAATCAAAACCAACACTACCAAAAAGAATGTAAGTTCTCCTTGAGTATTGTAGTCGCTACCCAAAAGCATGTAAGCGCCTCTTTACAGCCATAATGATGTTGATGATGCATGGTCATGCTTTTATTCAAAAATTCTATCATGTCTAATTTTATTTTATTTTGGCAGAGATTGAACATTCCTACCTACAATTTGCTGGTTGTAACTATTGTGATTAACACATTCTTAGTGGGTCCAGTTGTGACTTTGATCATGCAAAGAGATGGCAAAGCCATGGGCTTTACGAATTTAGGGCTTCAATGGCAAGAATGGGAAAGTGAGATGCATTATTAAATTCATTGTACAAACTGAATTACCCTTTTCTTATTGGTTCCTCGTCTAGCTTATGTTTCACTTTGTTTTTACAAAGTTAGGTAATTCAGTGTAATTTCATAATAACGAGGTCTTCGCTATTTAATGTAAACGAATCTTCTTTTGATTGTTTTCATCAACAGGTTGGTGATATAAATCTACCAAGTGAAAATCATAAAAATTCCATGTTGTAGTTCTCAATTGAATAAGATGGTGATCTCTAAAAGATCAGATATGTGAATCACCTTTGTCTTTTGTTTGTATTTTGAATAACAAATAATATCATTTTAGTTTTTTTTAATGCGTTAATGTGCTTCTAGAATAAAAAAACTATTGGTATAGAGGCCACCCACGTGCGTAGCACGTGGGGGAATAACTAGTGTTTCCCTAAAATAGAATGAGAGAGAGATTTGTAGTTGAGCTTGTTTTATGTGTTTCTTGGAAGATTGATTAACAATTACTGAAGAAAACTTTCTTTTGAACAAACAATAAAAAGATGAAAAAGAAGAGGCTGTGTTGCTCCTTATTCAAAACTTTGAGGGACGATGCATTGCCCTTACGGAGATTGATTAACATAGGATTGGGCCCATATGACAGGTTAGTTTTGATGGGCTCGATTATGCTTTGAAGCATGTCGGTCTACTCTGAATTTATTTATTTTTTTCTTTACATTTCTTTATTTCTTATCACATTCATTAAGAGAATACGTTTTATGTGCAATCATTAAATAATGTTTTTACGACGATTACTTGATAGGTATAAATGATTAGATTTCTGTAATTTAAACCCATAAAAAGATCGTAGGAAATGTGTTCTTACTATATATTGTCATTGTTTCAATTTCTTTAAGAAAACTTTGAAATTTAAGCTATCAACTGAAATACAAAGTTTCATTTGGATTTTCAGCTGAAGGTTGTAAACGATCTGGATCACGTACCTCAATGCACATGAATCCGAATCTATAGCGGAAGCTCTCTATCGAAATGGATAGCGTCCCACGTCGAAATATGTGATTACTAGAACCACATACAATGAATCTACACTCAATCGACCTAGGACTTTGTATGGAGCCCCAATAGCAAAATCCAGACCGTCATGCCCTGAATCCGAGATATGTAATCTCAAGGATATTCAAGGAGTGACCTTCGGATCCAATTAATTGATGCGGCCCAAAACAGATATACCATTCAATATGGTCCATTAGAGATAACTAATAACAACGAAAGTCTCAAATAAAATTAAACCAAATATATTACATTATGTCCCAAAAATTCAGAATAGAATAAAGCAACTAAGCATAATCCATTAATGTCCTTAAGGGTCCATTACAATTGTTCCAAAACTAATTAAAACAAAAACTAAAAATAGTAAACAGCCACATGCTTGAGATCCAATCCACCCAATCCAAGTCCTCATTCTTGACAATAACTTGTTGAACATAGGCGTGAGCGTTGGAGGCTCAATAGGAAACCAAGGACTATGCTTCTTCCTATTAACACAGTCATACGACATTTAACTCACTCCATGCAAACCGGTATAATAACATGCTTTCAAACTCATACTCATAATAATGATAAACAATAACCAATCTCATACTCATAACAACGATAAACAACAACCAATATTATACTCATAATAATGATAAACAACAACCATATGCCAAGCTGAATTTAAATAGCATACAACACCCACAAGTAAGATATGAATATGACAATGCGTCGAGCATAATGATGCTAATGGCATACACACACAATGAATGATAATGAGGATGAATGTACATGATGCATAATGCTAATGATGAAGTGATGTGGTTGAAGTGAATGCAAGTGCAAGGTGTTAGGCATAGCCTAACCATTATAACCAATACTCACATCTCCTTTGGAAATTCTACCAAGGAATGTGTCAACACACTCACACTCACATTTCCTTTCAGGGGATGCTACCCAAAGGTAAGAAAACACCATACACATTTCCTTTCAGAGGATTATTACCCAAAGGTAGGAACAACCATAAACTTCCTTTCAGGGGATGATACCCAAAGGTAGGAGATAACATGACACATTTCCTCTTAGGGGATTTTTGCCCAAAGGTAGTAATTACCATTACACATTCATATACACACACATAATCATCAGAATCTCCTATCTTAGGAGATCTGGAACCCAAAACTCTAGGATCACACCAATACATGCATATCTAATGACTTGGTCACACAGGGACCTCACACACAACACATGCATAACTTATGCATTTTATGTCGACATGCTTATACATCTCATACACAACCATTTCTCAGATAAAAACTAGTCTCACATACTCTCATAAATAAGAACACACTATATCACAACACAACACGCTATAAATCAAGGCAATTGTGTCACTTGTTGGACAAATCACTACCCACAACTTATTATAGAAATCCAACACCATAAAAAACTTCACGAGGTCAAAACACCACTTCCCACCAAAATTCACCCTTATTGGGCTTTGATCCCCTTGTTCGGTCGACCCGGAGCTTCGACTCCTTTTCCAGAAACTTTCTCACATTTTTGTGGTTTTCGGTCCATCGCTCGATCGACCCTCGACTGGACCAAAAACCTTCGGTCCACTCTTTGATTAACTCCCAATAGAGCTGAAGCTTGGATCTTCTAAGGAAAATCCGAAAAATCCCATTTTAATATATTTTTCATCTTACAATATTAAAACATCAACCAAACATTCGTAAATATCACTTTCATATTAATTTCACCACTTCAGCTATATCACCCATCAAACTACACATATGTGCATTAAACTAAACATTAAGTCAAATGATCATTAGATCTTCCTCATATTAGCCTTCATATCAGTACACACCAATCCTACACATTTTCACCCACTTTCACATTCATGTTCATACACCATTATGTATCATATTTAAATCACATCATTATACTTTAATATTTCCTATCGTTCCATTACCATGACAATAAGAAGTGGGAGAACCAAGGAATCCTACCTCAATGTTTTGCAGAGATTTTCAGCAGCAAGATTGTAGTGACCCGGATCTGGAAAATAAAATAAGATAATTAATGTTTGAGTAATTGTTAAAGTTAGAAATTGAATGAGTAATTTTTTTAATTTAATAATGCACTTGCTTAAAGTTGAATAGAGCCTTGAAGACTAATTTAAGTTTATGAGTTGAGGGTCAATTGATAATTAGAGAATAGCTTGGGGGAGTATAGTGTAATTAACTAAGTTTGATTTGGGCTAGACATTGTCTTGGTCGTATGGAGCATTAGTTAGCTTGTTGGGCTAGTTTAGTAATTGATTAATTGTATAATGGGCTGGAGCTAACGGGCTAGAACTAGTGGGCTTAAGTGGAGTAATCGAATTGGACCTAATTGGAAGCTAGGGATACTTTGGTAACTTAACATAGATTTATTCTAAAAGGGAATTAGAGTTCCTAATTAGAATTGGATTGGGATTAAAAAGAATTGAGATTAGTTATAATAGGATTAGAAGGTTTCTAATTGGCTAGTGAATTTAAAGGATATAGAAGGAATAGTTTCTAATTGAATTGGGATTGGGGAGATTGGTTTATACGTTTGAATTAGAAGGAGAGAAAGAAAGGAAGATTTGGCAAAAGCTAAAATAGTAGGGATAGGGGGAAATCGTGTACAACATGGAGAGAAAATAGAGAGCTGGGGTTTTGGAGAGAAAAAGAATGAGGTCTGAGATTAGAAAGAGAGGAAGAGTGAAGGCTACGGCTGGATCTTGAAATTGGAGGACAAAAAAGAAGCAATTGATGAAGAACATATAGAATCGAGCATCAGATCTAGCATATGATGTAAATTGCATTTCCTATATAGCTGTCTTGGGATTTCATGGTCGTTTGTATGCTTGATTTCATGATTTGAATGCTTCACTTGATTTCCAGGTATTTGATTGCATTATAGTATGATTTTCATGTTAATAGATATTTTTGATCATGCTAAGTAGATTCATTATGTTAATTATAAGTATTTGAATCATGCTAGATAGATCTAGTATGTTAATTGGTGTTTGAATCATATTAGATAGATCTAGCATGTCGATAGGATTAATGTCTAGATTTGTATGAGCATATATGATTTGATCCATATTAGACTTGATTATAATATTTATAGATTGATTGGATATAATTGGTATGTTGTATTATGGTTATGTTGATGCATATGGATCTCTAGGGTTGTTCTAATTTGAATTGGATACCAAGAACTAGGGTTCACAAATCCAGAATAACCAAACACAGAGGGCCCCTTCGGTACCCACGGGTACAACGGTGAGGGTACCGACATGGAATGTTTTGTAGTTAAAATAGGGCCATCGGCATCCACCGGTACACAGGTGAGGGTACCGATGAAACCCCAATTTTATTTTCTGTGGGCAGGGCTTTGGGGATTGAACCTAATGACTTGGGGACTTGACCATTGGACTTGGGGTTGTAACCCCACACCTAATATAATGATTGTAACTTGATTGTGGACCATTGAATGATATGATTGAACCTTGCTAAGATATAATGCGTTATGTAGAATGTAATTGAGATTGATAGTGCATGAGTGCCATATGTTTTGCTTGTATGCCATCATTGTGCGTAAAGGATAGGATTGTAATGGACTGTACATGTGTAGTCGGATTGTGATTGGTTATGCATGTATGCTTTGGAAAAAGGATTCTTGTGATGATATCCTAAGGATCATTCGTGTGTATGGGCACACAGATAGCTGCTGAAGGATGTTATCACTGAAGATCCTACTGTTTGTGATATGATTAAATTTGTTGAACTTGTATGATATCTAGTACCTGATTGATTGTGCATATATATTGAAAAGGATTCTTCCTAAGGATTATTCGTGTGTATGGGTGCACGGATAGTTTTTGAAGGGTGTTATCACCGGAGATTCGACTGTTGTGGGAAATGATGCTTGCGATGGTGCCCTAAAGATTACTCGTGTGCATGGGTGCACGAGTAGCTTCTGAAGGATATTATCTCCGGTAATCCTACTGGTTTGTTTGGTGGCTCATCCGGATAACCGGTCAGCTACTGATTGGATTGTTGATTTGTTGTTGTGGGTAAATGTCACGCCCCAAATCCGAGATATAGGATCCTGAGGATTTCCAAGGGAATAACCTTCCGATCTAATGTATGGATACGGATAGCCATTCACAATAATACAACCACCTCTTGGTTGATCAGAGTTAACAATATTAACCAGCGGAAGTCTGTACAATTTAAAACCTTTAACTTAACTAATACCAGTTAAGTTCAATCCCACATAATCAAGAAAATATCTAATCTATAACAACTTCAATGCCCCCTTGGGTCAAAACCGAAGTTAATAATAAAAATAGAATAAAATCCATTCCATTGTTCACTAAAAAACTAAAGTTATTCTAGCAAAGGTCTATCTCCCAATCCACTTCTCAATCGAAATGCTTACTTGTTTCAACATAAGGATGAGCCACAAGCCAGTGGGGAAATCCAAAAAAATTACAATAATTATTTCTATAGATGTATAACAATACAGTTTAATTCATACAATTTCACCAACGAATAATACATCATTCATAGTATATTAGCATGCTTGTTATAATATTAAACATACTATTCAATAAATATATCACATAGCACATTGTAATCCCATTATAATTGAAAATCACACATTAATCATATCATATCATAACAATTCATTTACATGGTCCCACCATGATAAATCATAAAGTCCACATGATCCCATCATGCATTATCACCGAATCCACATGGTTCCTCCAGGCTTTAACACACAGTCTATATGATCCCATCATGCACAAACAATTAAACCACATAGTCCCACTATGCATAACAAGTAAACCACATGGTCCCACCATGCCTCAACATATAGTCTACATGATCCCAGCTTGACTTGACAATTGATCCACATGGTCCCACCATGCCACAAAACACAGTTCAATCCACATGGTCCCACTATGCTACAAAACACAGTTCAATCCACAAACAAAAACACAACACAGCCAATCAACAAATGGAAGTACACATAAACATTCACTTCAAGTCAAACATACACAATGATTAATGAGGTATGATATGATGCAAGCGTACACAATGAAATGTAGATGATGATGCATATGCAATGCATGGGTAATTAGGCGTAGCCCAATCACATGCTCATTCAACATTCAATCCATTCTTTAAGGGACTTGTACCCACAGTAGAATGCCACCATTCCATTCTTTAAGGGACTTGCAACTCACGGTAGAATGCTACCATTCCTATTCTTTAAGGGACTTTCACCTCACGGTAGAATACACTAGTACACTATTCTTTAAGGGACTTTCACTACACGGAAGAATACACCAGTACACTATTCTTTAAGGGACTTGCACCTCACGGCAGAATACCACTATTCTTATTCTTTAAGGGACTTTCACCTCACGGTAGAATACACCAGTAAGACTTATTCTTTAAGGGACTTTCACCACACGAAAGAATACACCAGTACACTTAGTCAATTACATTGACTTCTAGTGGATACTCCCACCACCATTCACAAACCATTCATAACCAACACATAGTCAAATTACATTGACTTTCGATGGATACTCCTAGCACCACTCACAAAACATTCACAATTCAGATATCACAATCAATTATACACACAATTAGTGGATACTCCCAGTACCACTCATACATTATACAATTTAGACATCAGAATCAATCACAAGATTGATTAGTGAAAGCTACTAGCACCACTCACACAATTCAATTCTCTACACTAACATCACTAACCTTCCTAACCTCATCTTAAAATCCAATTTCTATATCCAAACTCTTTAAGGTCATATTCCCATCAAATCCAGTTTGGAACTGCCATATCTTACTGAAAATCAAACCTATCACATACCTTTCATCATATGGCAGTAACAATTCATTTTGCAGGCTAACTAACCTCACACACATGTCCAAATCATCATATAGATGCTTCCCATAAAATATGGAGTCAAATGGGATTCGGTAGATGCCCGGTATTTGCCGAGAGTCATACAAAACATTTCGGTACATGTTTTACTGAGGCTCGGCAGATTGTTCCGAGAGCTATGGTTTTCTGAGAATTTTCGGTAGATGTCTCGGTATTTACTGAGAGTCCTACTGAGAGACTAATTTAGCCTAGAAATTAGTGTTTCTCCTAGGGCTTCGTACCCATACTCACACATACCCATGTTTACACTTTCAAACATTAAATAACTAATTTATATCATCATGAACCCAATCAAATCTTAACATATCAATCCAAATCTATACACATAGATTGGCATTACTTAAATCCTTCATCATATATGAAATATATCCAAAAATCATGATTAATCAACAAGAACTCATGAAGAACATTACAATCACATTAAAACAAGGATCTAATCATGCTTATTTATTTAATCACGTAAATCACCTACACAGATATTATTCAACACAAATACGCAGAATATCATTTGATCTAATAAAACAGGTCAGATCATGCCTAATCATAGAATCATGCAATCACCTACATGTATCTATAGCAACATCATAACCTATGAATATAGCTATCGTAAGATCTAATGAGAATCCCTACCTTTTTCTTCTCAAACCTTTATCTGCAGATTTCCAGCATTAGAAGATCACCGGGCCTTCCTCTAGTCTTCTTTTTCCTTAGCCTTTCTTCATTCTTTTCTCATCTCCTCTTCTCTCTTTTCCTTGTCTCTTCTTTTTCTCTACAGCAAAACCCAGATTTTTGGTTTTCCTCTCTTGATCGTGTGCTACAAGTGGGAAGGTTTCCCTCTCACCCA
>JAUPMG010049687.1:0-13946 GCA_031762675.1 Pachysandra terminalis | reverse complement strand
AGCCATAATGATATATTTGATGTTGAATGATCCCCCTGTCACAAATTCACCATCTATGATCACTCCCCACCAAAATGGATGGCAGGGAGTCCACCTTCCAACAATAAAAATCTCATGTAGAAGACACACTCCAAGTACGAGCATCGCCTTCCATGACTAAACAAACCTTAACCAACGTCTTTGCACTCAGATACCACTAAGAGATCAGGAAAACCTTATGTTAAGAAGCATTGCCACAGCACAAATCCTTCCAGAAGTGAACTCCATCCCATCAACTACCAGAAATTTGATTCCTTTGGATAAGCTATCTCAGATATTCATGATTGCTATCCTAAGTGATAGACCATACGTCCCGTGCTCCCAATTAGAATCCAATCACATGAATTGCTATCATAAGTTGCATAACGATGACTTGCCTAAGTTCTCCCTCTCAAATCCAACATGCTAAACCTGTTTCCCTAAAAATTCTTTGTTGAGCTTTGGAAGAGGCCTCAATCTCAAACACCTTTCAAACTTTTTTTTGTATTGATAGAAGTGTACTTTATTAATCTGTATAACTATATAGTGTTACATGTTACAAGTATAATGTGTAAATAAGGAATCTACCACCCCAGTGTACACAGAAAGTATACCTCGAGAACATTGGAAGAACTATACAAATTTACCTACCAAATTTACTCCCAGCAATTAGTCCCATAGATGACCCCAATCCCGTGAAAAATCTGAGAATGCAACTTTATTGCATTCTGGTAAAAAAGTTGCCCATTGGAGTACTAGGGTTTGTACTTTCAATGTAAGTGCTCCAATGTTTAGCTCCCCTCCTACAAAGGTATGACGGTTTCTTTCCTTCCAAAGTTCCCAACAAATAGCTGATGGGCATAAATTCCACAAAACAGCTCTCCTACCCTGACCCTTATGCCACCAACAATTCAACACTTCTAAAATTCTTGGGCATAGTCCAGCATATATCAAACTTGTTCAAAAAGAAATCTCAAACTCGTTTAGCAAGATTACAATGAACAAAAGGTGAGCCACTGTCTCCCCAGCTACCTTACACATAGAACAGAGATTGGGAATCATCCAACTCCTACTAATTAGATGATCCATAGTAAGAATTTTATCCAATATGGCTGCAAACTTATAACAGATATAGATTGGAAACATCGCCCACTCCATAAAGTTTACTTATTGAGAGAGAAATACTCAACCCTGAAAGCTCCTCATAGCAACGGAAAATGCTACACAAGATGCATGTGAAGACTAGGTTGGGGAGGCATCACAAAATAATAATGTATAGTTAGCAAATTGTAAATGGGTAATTTAAGGATCACAACCTCCAAAAGAAAAGAAGTCTAGAAGAACCCGTTCTACAGACCTTCTAATCATTTTGTCAAACACCTCTACTACTATAATGGAAAGAAAGGAAGATAATCGATCCCTTTGACCCAGACCCCTACAACACAGCATGTAGGAGTACAGATGCAAAAGGCCATCCATTTCCTCCAATTAAAAACAAACTCATACTGTACAAAAGGAAGCCCCAATACTATGGCCATAAACCTTTTTGATACTGACTTTGCAAATAACCTCAAGACTACCTTGCTGGCCTAGCATCAAAATATTCTTTGGCTATGAGAACCCCAACCAAAATTTGTGGCCCCTCAACAAACTAACTTTGGGATGATAACACAATCTGTGGTAATACCATATTTACTCTGTTTTCCAACATCTTTGACCAAAAAAGGAAAACAATGAAGCATCCAGTTTCAAGTCAACAAGAACTAACAGTGTGTGTTTCAATCTCATTGTGGAACTCTCCTACAAATAGGAGACAGGTCATACAATGCGAAGAAATATTTTTTTTAAGTGCCAATGATCCTATTTTATCCCTACTAACAATATTTTTTCCCATCAGATGTACTTTATTCCTTATATATCTTCCATCCGCATGTATCATATAATCATCCATATTTGATGAGAGCTTTTCGGATATCAGTTAGCTGCAATGTTCTTGTAAAACATAATTCCAAGTTGTAAGATTCTTGGACCTGCAATTTCTAAGGGCAGGCAAATTCAAAATTTACACTAATAATAGTACAAATCAAGGTGCAATGAAAGTTTGTAAGATACCAGAATAGGGAGAATATATGAGCAGGCTAACCTTCAATGCCTTATCTTTAAGAACAGGTAACATATCTTTTGATGCTTCCTCAAGAGCAAGAATAAACCTTTCATATCTGCAATAATTAGCGTATATTTATGTTAGGAATAAAGCACATCTGATGAAAGGCATTCAATTATTCAAAAGCATTTAAACTAGTGTGTGTAAATTAATTGCCCATACAGTTAAACATAATTCAGCTTCAAGATTAACACATTCAATAAAATACCAAAAAATGAATTTAGAAGCATTTTAATCTTTAAATTATCAGTAATCATTGCAGTTGTTCGAGTATCTAATATAAAGCATAATGGAAAATATAGCCTCTTAAGAACTTCAAATTTGAAGTTTGTTAAACGTTTATTTGTATCAGAAAAGGCCAAGCTTTCTAAAAAAATCTTCAAAGATTAAATCACGTTTCTGAAGGACATGCATGTTCATAAAATTCTTCCTAAATTGAATTCTTCAACAGTTTACAGTCCAATCCAATAAACTTCCTTGAACTTCTGTCTACTTCAACCATAACAAATATTTAAAGTTAAAAATTGTGAAACTTTGGTGCAGTTCATAAAAGACTTTAAGTGAAGCTTCCATGAGAGTATACATGTGCATGCGTTTTTTGTGTGTGTGTGTACATAACTATACACACATCTGTGTATATAATGTATGGCTTCTATTGGTGTATAGGAACAGACATAGCATGTGTCTGGCCATAAATAATTAAATACGTCAGAAGTAAGAATGTTAGAGATACCTCTGCTTTAAGCAATCCTCCCAATACCAGAAAAGTAAAAGGGAGTAACCATCTTTTGATTCAGGAAGGTGATTCAGAGGCCGCTGAAAGAACGGTTTTAACTTACGATCTGGTAATAGACTGGTAAAAGAATGTACAATAGTCAGATGAACCTCTCTAATATGTCACGTAACATCTTAAGCAGTTATTAAAACAGAGATTAGATATCAAGACGGAGAAGTACTGAAAGCAATAAAAACAACAATCAATATTTGGAACAATCCATAAGAAAGTACGGAGAGAAAGCAGAAGTGGAACACTGCAAACACCACATTATTTAGGCATGAAAAAATTTACTGGTTGCCACCACCTAATTACTCCCATGAGGACATTTCAAACATCAGCCTGAAGGGATAAATTTTACAAAAATTTTCATACATAACAATAGTTGTATGTTGACAACCTACAGGTACAAAGTAACAACAAACAAGGAAAAATGCTGTGGCAAAACTTAGCAAGATCTGTAACTCCCAAAACTAAGCCTTCTTGTCTGAAAAATCACATTGTCAGATTTTATATCATGACAAGCAACAAACAATACCTGAACTTGATTCATTTCATGCCTAAAACTTAATATTGTTATCAAGAGAAGAGTAACAGATTGAAACTAGTAGGCATCAAGTAAGCTAATCATTGACAATCACAAGAAGTTAACTGCCAAACTACATTGCAAGAAGTCTACATTGGATATATTGAAGTATTTAATGTTTGTATAACCTATAATAAAATTTTAGCATATATGAGAAAAAGAAAATTTCTTGTATCTCTTCATCTTTTGTATTCTTCGGTCACTGGCAATTGTTTGGGCATTAGCGCAAGTCTGTCAGCCAAAACATATGAGAGTTTTTGACAAGTTGCAAAAGGGTCATCAATGCAGCTGCTGCAAATTGAGACTGTGTAACTACAATCATCATATTTTCCAAAAGATGAATAGATACATAAAATTTACCTTTGCTGCATTAAACAAATTATTAAATTAAAGAAAAAGAAATCTCATTTCTTTTGTAAATAGCAAGAATATAAATCATGGCAAACTCGACCTTACTATTTACATTACATTAAATAAATGTTGGATCGTTTGTGAAATCATTTTAAGAAACAATCACACTTAAAATCATCTTCACTATGAAATAATTAAATCAAACACCAGATAAGTTAGTAATCCATTTTGATATGTTGTGTTTTTGGATACAACAACAAAATGCCTTATCCCAGCTAGTTTGGGTCGGCATTGCAATATCCAAATCCTTTTGGACTGAATCCATTTGGGTTCTTTTTGGTTTTTCTCACGTACTCATAGATCCTTCATTGTTACCCGCTTGCACCTCCTCACAACTAACTCACTAGTTCTTTGCTTTACATGCCCAAACCATCTAAACCTACTTTTCTTTATTTGATTACCTATCAGGTAAAACTTATGCACTCACAGATCTTTTCATTCCTTACATTATATTTCCTAGTCTTCCCAGTTCCCACACACCCATCTCAACAAAGCTCACCATCCATGTGTTGCTTTTTGTAGTCCAAGATTATGATCCATACATCATAGCAGGCCTAGAAGCATTCCTGTAAAACTTTCCATTTAGCTTGAGTGGAACATATAGATCAAACAACAATCTAGAAGCGCATCTCTACTTAAGCATCCAACTCTAATTATTTGTGCAACATCCCTCATCAATGTCACCCTCTTTATGGATAATTGATCCAAGATAACGGAATTAATTGGTTTTAGGAATCTCTTGATTTCCAATTCTCACCATTGCTTCACCTCTACCATTATTTGTGCTAAGGTTACATTCCATATACTCAGTCTTACCTCGAACTATTCTAAAACCTTTTGATTCCAAGGTATCCTTCCATACTTCTAGTTTAATATCCACTCCTTTCTTGTTTGGCACAATAAAAACACATCATCTGCATATAACCAAGGCATCTCCTTTGGAATACAAGCTGTCATTTCCTCCATAGTTAAAAAAAGGGAAAGGGACTCATAGATTAACCTTGCTGTAAACCTATCAGTATTGGAAGCTCATTTGTCTCACTACCTACCACTCTCACCCTAGTATACATTCCCTCATACATGTCTTTAATGACCTCAATGTATCTGATTGATACTCTTTTTCTATCCACAATCCACTAGATTAACTCCCTAGGTACTATATTATATGCTTTTTTTTGGATTATTTCCACAACAATTGGTATAACTCCAGACGTCTCCTTTATTATTATATATAGATACTATCGTGCTTCTCCTCCAAGCACTTGGCTTTTTCAGTGCTCATTTTTTGCTGGTTTTCTCTACAGCCATTGTTCTTTTTCTTTCCTCTTTAAAAACATATAAAAATTAAAAATAACAATTATAATTACTTTTTTTAACTCATAAGCATGAAAGCATATGCATGTAGAAAATGCAACTTTTCTTACTCTTTGTGTAATGGTCTTAGGTGCATTGGCATTATCTACAGCCGCAAAACAATTTCAGCCACTACAACTGCATAGGTATTTTGAGAACCATGAGGGAACTTTTATCACCAAAATATATGATGTATTTACCATAATATTTAGACAAAAGAATGTGATCATCGTTCAAAGAAAGAAAAATATTATGTTCTTTTGTACATCAGGGCTTCTCATTCCCACTATAATGGGATTTAATCCACTTTTTTTTTTATCGATAATGGGATTTAATCCACTTCTCTCCATGTATCTTCCATTTAATTTCATAATTTCTTCCTAATAATTAAAATGAAAATGAATGCCATGCCACCATTATAGGACTATCACAATGAGCAAGTAATAATACATTCTCAGGTGATGGTTGAGGGCAACTCGTGTTCAGTGATTTCTTGAATGTCTGGGCCGATTTCTTGTCCTTGGAAATATTTACATTCTATCAGGCTGGCCAGATTTCTGGGTGACAGGGTCCAGGCATCCTTTGTCCATACTCCCAGATCTGGTAATGGGTTGGCAGATCAGCTTGCTAGAGCCGGGATTGCTATAGAGGAGATGTTCATGGGTTTCCTTACTGATGATATGATAGATGGTTATGATTGACAGGCGGTTGGTTTTGTGGACTCTGGATTTGAAGTTTTTGGGAGCTGCAGGATAGTCTTTACTTTAGTTGTTTTTTGGACTGCTTTGTCCGCTTTTGTTTGTTCTCAGTCTGGTGTTCTCCTTGTGCGCTGGGTCTATTTTATTTTTCTTTATCTTCTGTATTTTCTTAATTTGGCATTTATATATATATATATATATCCCCTGATGGTCATTCATCAAAAAAAAAAAAAAATGATGTGCCCAAAGGTGCACAATACAAATGAAAGCCTCATTCAGAATACAGCTAGAAATGCCAACCTTGACAAAAATAACTCCTTCAGGGCTTCAAAGCCAGACAATGCATGCCGCTTTCCCACCTTTGACATCACCATAGCTGCATGATATGGTCAGGTCCATTAACAACCAAAACATACATATATTTATTGAGAAGATGGAAACGTATAGACACACACATTTGATACATCAATAGAACTCCTGGTAATATTTTTTTTTGATAAGTAAACTCCTGGAGTAATCTTGATGGCAACATTAAATCAGATGGTAACATGAGAGAATACTATAAACACTAACATGAGAGAAGGCTATAAACACCCGGCTAGAACTCATTTGCTACAGCTAAACAAATTTAATATCTATCAATCTAGTGGTCATTCTGAGATTGACAATCCCCATATTTATAATAATTAGTTTTTTTGGATCCATTAAAGTATTGATTTGTTGACAATCCCCATACTAAAGCTCAATGCATTGCATCATCACCAGTCTGGAACAATAATCCTCTCTTTATCATATTATGAAGCAGCTGGAAATGAAAAAAGGAAAGAGGTGATATCTAGGGGACAAAGTAGCTCCTCGAGCAAGGGATGAAAAAGATCAAGAATGTATTTATCCGGTTTAGTTCAACCAAAGGCAATGTCCGTAGTACTAATGTCATTATTTTTTCAAGTGACTGGATGAAGGGAGTTAGTAACAGTGACATCAACCAAATGACTAATCCGAGCTAGTTGGGGTGGTAGAAAATCCTGAGATAGAAGAAAACCAAAAGATTCACTTTAAGGCTACCCCATTGTCTTGATTCAAAACTGTTTCTACTTACCTGTAAAGTAATTTACAGAACTGCTCAACAGAGAAGTTCATTGCCAAATCAAGTGCTTTGGTCAAAAAGTATCACCCAAACAAAATACATTTAGATTCTCATTTGTGTTCTTTTTTGTTGTTATGGTTGTACCTGTGCTTGAACACAAATCATCATGATTACAACAAGCACCACACAAGCGCTTTGTGGAAGAAAAAAATGTTGGGAGAAAAAAGGGGGATTTTCTTTCATTAAATTATTAACAAATTCTTCTTAAATAATAAACAGATTTTTAAGTTATTCCAATCCCCAATTGATGCAAAAACAGCTTATTTGGACTGAAATAGCAATAAAAAGACGTGTTATAGGAACACCTAGCATCTATGGCATCTTTACAGTGTAAAAAGGACATAATGATTAATAAGGAGGTTGCCTTTTGGGCTCTTCTTGGCAGTATGGATTCAAATAAAGCACATGAATCTTTCTCTTCCATTCTAGTTGGTGACCTATAAGGGTGAACAAAATCTGGGAAGACTATAGGTGGTGTCATTAACAGTTCAAAGAGATTTTCTCGTGAGTCTATTATGATTTATGAGTTTCGCTATAAGTGGTGTCATTATGTATGCTTGGTATATTGAGTTTTTACTACCATGTTCAGCCTCTATTGACTACTTTGATCTATTCCAATAGTTTTGATATTTATTCACAAAAACCAGGAGGGGGTGTCTGATTAAAAGCTTCAGCATTAAATATAATACAGAATATCAAAAACTACTTCTGATTTGAAAAATTAAGAAACAGATGAACTTAAACCAATCTAATATGAACTAAAACTATACCTCAAAATACAAAGAGAAATTAAGATAACATGAAAAATTTTGGAATTGTGAATTCAAGAAAAAAAAATTAAATAAATTATGTTTGCCTTTTTCAATAAAAGTTTAAAAAAGAAATTTACCTAACAGTGCATCCAGTGATTTCAAATTCGCAATTGGATTCTCCCCCACCATTACTGAAAATGCAGACACTTTATCTGATGCCGTTCCCGATCTCTGCGTCGCTATGAGCATCTTTATATCCCCACTCTGACCCCTGGAGAACTCAAAATCCTTCGTGTACTGTGCCAATAACCTCTCGGCGAGTTCCCTCTTCTTCGACACCAAACTATTCCACTCCTCTGCATTCTTGGCATCAATCTTCTTCCCTTCATTTCCAAAAACCTTCGATTCCAGTTCTACCACATCGACATGCCACACTCCTAACGAGCTCGCCTTCACTAGCGGCAGCTTCGGGAGATTCTTCCATCGATCAATCTGTTTGGAATTATCAAACGAACTGGTACTGGTAGGAGCTCTAGCTCTATCTCGTTGGTCAATCTTCTTCTTGTTCTCAGTGTTTTCTCTCTGCAATTTCTGGTTTTTTCCATCCAAAGGCTTCGTTTCCGTTTTATCTGGTTGTTTAGGTTTGAACGATCCAGTTTTCCGAAAATCGGAATCATCGAAACCAGTATTCGGGGAAGAAGACGATATCAAATGAGAAAGGCCTATGGAAGAAGCAAAGGAAGCTACATCTGATTTCAGAAGTTCTATGTCTTTGGTAGGTTTCTCAGATTCCTTAGCTTTTGAGATACCCATGTTTGTTTGGAACAGAGCTCAGAAGAGAATCCTCAACCCTGAAACTAGGGTTTTAGTTCGCGGCACTTCTTCAACGGTTCAACCTTGTAGACGCACCGGTTTACCCGGAAACCATTTGTTTGGGGAACCTAGTTTTCTTAACCCGCTCCGATAGATCGCTGTATAAATTGTAGGGCTTTTTGCACCCATACCCCTACATTATGCTATATTTGCGTTCATACTCTTGTTTTTTTTATTTGTATCTATATCCTTTTTTTATCATAATCATTGCAGTCATACCCTTAATGTTAAAATTCGTTAACTTCCGTTATTTATTTTTATTAATTGATTATATTGACCTTTAATACAATAAAGAACATTTTGCATTCATACTCCTATATTATCTCATATTTACATATATACTCCTCTATTTATTATACTTCTCACTTTCATGCCCAAGATGACAATACTAATCGATCCAATTGACATTCCTTCAATGAGATTTCATCTTTTGGAAACTTAGATTATATTGTTTTTTTTCATTTTACTAACTTAACATCGTTTATAGTTTTTATGGTATAATAAAATTTTAAGTGCTAAAATATTTTAGACTAAAAGAAAATTTTAAATATCTCTAAGGGTAAAAATTCTATTTTTTTTTTTTTATCCGCGTCTTTAGGAGTTCTAGTGACCTAGTCTCTTCTATACACGGTTTCAAGGATCGGACCAATTCGGTCCGTATTGGGATCGATTAGGACCAGTCCGATCCCAAGCCATGATACAACTATTGTATCAAGTGGCTTTGGATGAGAACGGTCCAACTGATCCAAAGTTTTTTTTTTTAATTTATAAATGGAACGGTCCAATAGGTATCAACCTGGACCAGCCAGGTGTCAAACTCAACTCCAACAACTATATGACAAGTAGATCCATCAAAACTATAAGGAGATTCGTAGCTAGAATTTGACATTCGGGTTGACCATGCATCATCCCCATCGCTAACAAGATGTGTCATGTTGATCTACATCCTCATTACGTGCACTATCTTGTTACTCTTTTCTCGTTCAAACATATTATTCTCTTCATGATCCATATATATGTTCATGTCAGCATTAAAATACTTTTGCATGTACCAAACCATTGGCATATAAGCATGCAACATATGATGGGTGGTGCTCATGCTCATGCTCACCTCCGGCTCCCCATGGGCAACTTGCCCTTAAGCAAGGAGCTATGGGAATGGATACTGGTGGAGCAAGCCAGGCGAGATATAGTAAGGGGAAGTAAACAGAAAATACACCATTCTATATCCATACAAGCAATAAGCATATAAAGAGAAAAGGTAGAAAAATCTGAAAAAGGGAAAGACCAATCCAAGTGCTTCCTAGTAGTAGTTTAAGAATTAATTCCACTTAAGTGCTTCCTAGTAATAGTTTAACTTCAATCAGATTTGATAGAAGGTTACTGTAATATTAAGTGTCTCATTTCATAATTACTGGTAGTACATGAGCTGGGCTACAGCAGCATTCTAAAATACACCATTATATATATACACATTTATGTGGGAAAAAATATCTTGATAAATTATGCATAGAATTTTTTTTTTATTGAAGTTATGCACTAATAACAACACACACCAAATCTAATTCAAAATTCTCAGTTCAAAACCATTCACATTGATCCCCCTTTGACTGTACAAGAAAATGTGGAGCTCAACATGTCTGGAAGCACGGGAGAACGTTCTTTTGCTGATATTATTACCAATATTTGATACTGGATCATTCATAGCATTACTACATACCTTCCCTATTCATTGCGGGTTTGTTATTCGTCAGCACGGGTTTAGCTTACGATGTGTTTGGAAGCCCTCGACCTTGACCAATGTCTTTTCGTATTCAAACAAAAAAGGGCTTTCACCAGAAGCAGGCGCATAAAGTGTAGTAGATGAGATTACCCAGGGAGTTCCTGTAACGACCTTGAAAATTTTGAAATCTAGGTGAGGGTATTTTAGTCATTTGCTCGGTGAGCGAGGTTGGACCAGTGAGTTTGGCCCAGAGAAGAGTAGAACATGATGTGAGTGAACTCCAGATTTAGAATTACGTGGTGATACATTGAGACTTGGGTTAAATCACCACTTAAGTGAAAACCCAAATTGAGCAAACAAACAGGTCCTTAACTTACCTTGAGCCTATAAGACCCTTTGTCTCTTAAACCTATTTTTGGCTGAGATTTAAGAGAGAGAGTGTGTGAGAGAGAGAGAGAGAGAGAGAGAGGAGAAACCCTAGAAATTGGAGGAGGTTAGAGCATCATCAAGGCAAGGGAGCAGCTTAGAGCATCGGCAATCGAAGAGGAACACGTCACCGGAAGATCGAGCACGATGAGCAGCGGCATCAGGCGAGTATTCTCCCAATTTCTTGGGTATTTGGGTAAGTACTAATGATATATACAAGTGCTAGAGATTTTGTGATTAGATTTAACGCTGTGCATGCTAAATTAAATGATTCATGCATTATTAATGTGGTGATTGTAATTAGAGAAAGAAGTCTAACCTAGGGTTTATAATCTTAACCCAAATGGCTAATGTGTTTATTAAATCATATATAATTGATTAAAGTGCTTAATTAATATTTAGGAGTGTTCTCAGAATGCTTTTGGACTCACTTGAAGTGGAGGTTGACCTAGAGTTACATTGGAGAAAATTCGAAGAGACTAGAAAACCCATAATCACTTTCGTCGGTGGGTGGTCGGTCCACAGACCACCCCACCGACGAGGTTTGCCTGTGTAGTTTGGAGGCCGTCGATGGATTCTTCAGTCCACCGAGGAGACCGTCGGCAGGTGGTCAGTCCATCGACCAACCCACCGACCGAGACTATTGTGGGGTCGTTGGCGGATCCCATCGGTACACCGACGAGTCCACTAACGAATCTGTTGGCGGGTGTCGGTCCACTGACGAACCCACCGACCACTGAATTTTTGATTGACCTTTGTGGGGGGTCGGTCCACCGACCAAACCCCGTCGGGCCACCGAAGGACCCACAGATGAACCATCGACGGGGGTTGTTTGAGAGACTTTTGGAGAGGGAACTTTGGGGGACTAATGTGGACCACTTCCACGAATGGGCCACCAATGAATGATGAGTTTTGTGAGTGTTTGGGAAACCGGGAGAGACCGGTCTACCAGCTGGGTCTCCCAACCAGACCTACTGTGAGAGTCAGACTTTGTGCCTCATGAGAGGAGACCTGAGGATGTGTAATATAATTGTTTAGAGCTGGGTTTGTGTGGCTACAACCTGAATGCCACCACTATGTTTATAGGACCACCTGATAGAGTGGCAGATGGGTAATTTGGACTAGGGTTGATACTAAACCCTGGTGATTGTGTGGATTCATTGAGACTAGTGTAAGAAATGTTAGTGAGGTTTGAGGTTAGGAGAAACCTACATGTACTTACCGAATAGAATGAGGGACTTTATGCATGTGAATACCCTAGTAATACATATAGTATCGATCGGTTGACTTAAAGACGAAGATTTAACCCTGCATATTGAGAATAATTTAATTAATGAGATCAAAGTTATGAATAACTTCTAAACAGGAATATAGAAATGATAAGATGCAAGGCTGAGGCCTAACCTATAAGTATGATAATTCCTGCTCACAAGTGAGTTGGTGCATAGCATATGTAGCTAATAAGTAATACATGAGTATATGAATGAGTCATACGTAGATGATAACTACATCTAAGTATTATGTTAAATATGGTGAATAGATGTGAGAATTTATGCATATCTTCATGTCATGATTGATAAGATAAGCTGAAATGTGTATGAGTGGTGTTCATATATGCCTATAGACATAAGATATAGTGTGATGCTACTAAGGCAAATGATGTAAGACCATGTACACGCATGATTGTCCTTGCTTATTTTACTTGGGTACAAGCATGAGTTAGATACTGTGAGTGATGTTTATGCCAAATGATTGACATAAGACATATAGTATTGTGGAGTAAAGGCTAATGATGTAAGTCCTTGAAAGCACATGGTCATATATGTTTACTTTATTTATAAATAAGCATGAGATTAGTATTGTGATGTCTGCGGACAAGTATGAGCGCGAGTTATGGTTACGGGGACTTGTGAGTGTCTCTTGAGCATGGGAGTGTGAACCCATGACGTATGATGAATTGGTTGGACGTTGATGCTTTTGTGATGGCTAGTTTTCTATTTACTGTATTTAATTAAACTCATACTAAGTGGAATAACCATCGGTATTGCATGCTGACTTCGAGGTCGGGATGACTAATGCTGACTCAACTCTATAATGAGTTTGGTATATTGCCTCAAGAGGCAACGTGAAGGTGAGGACCAGAGATGTCCAATAGGACCAGATGTAGGGTGAGGTCCCCGTGAGACAACCCTTAGACCACTCCCCCGCTTAAGGAGTGGGTCCCCATTTAATCATCTCTTATTTACCTGTGTGGTGCATGAACTGGAATGTGCCATGGAGGGTGGTCCCCATTGAGACAACCCTTGGGCCCCTCCCCGCTTGAGAGTGGGCCCTCGATAAAAATAAAGGTGGGGCATGACTTCCCCATGGGTTGCAAGTCCCTAAAATTGTGCTATACACACAGAATCCACTATCGGCCTTAGCCCGAATAGGTCCATGTATCCCCGTCATGATACATGGTGGCGCAGATGGGATCGAGCGTGAGCATCCAGTGATCATGACAGAAGCAGTAGCATGCATATCATGTTTTGCGATTGTGTTGAATTGTGAAAAAGGGAGATTTAACTCTCTTGAGATTGAGCATGGAGCACACTGCATCATATTAGTATGTAGTTGAGTGTGGACTAGTGTGCATGTTACCAATCCCATTGAGAATGGATGAGAGAACTGCATAGTGTGCTGAATGAAGTGTTATGTTTTGTTAAATTGTTAGTTAGCGAATATTTAAGGTTGTTACTCGCAGATGTTAATGTAGAACTTGGATTCCTATTAGACTTGGGTAATGTAGTTTATAAGAGTAGTTTATGTATACTTTGTGGATGTTAATGAGGTATTAATTGACAGGAATTATTATGGTATTAGAGTTAAACTGTAATATCCTGAAATGTTAAGCAGTCTGAACCGCTCAAAAGTACAATTAAGGGTTTTTCTTTATTTATTTTAAATTGTTAATTATTTTCTAAGTTATTATTAAATATATATTAATTATATAAATTTTATATTTAGTCATTAGTCAAGTC
>JAUPMG010049676.1:0-13946 GCA_031762675.1 Pachysandra terminalis | reverse complement strand
CCTCCTTAGTTTGAGAAAGAAAACCTTGAAGAAAATAGTAACTTCCCTTTGATTTCCTCCAAACAAGAAACTTCACGAGTTTCTTCTTGCACTACCGATTTGACCTTCTAAACGAACGAATTGGACTTCTCTGTATTCACAAAAATTGTAGATCTACTTCTTTACTTTTCAGAGCCACCAAAATCACCTTATTTGGACGTTTCTACAATGAGTTATGATCAAAGTACCGAGATCTGTTCAGTAAAATTCTGGAAAGTGACTTTCCTAAACTCAAAATAGAAACCTTGGATCTGCTTCTGCCATAGTTGCTAAGTGTATGGCTTGCCTTGAAGGGCTAAAAATGGCGGCTCATTTTGGAATCTCTAAGCTCGTTCTGAAAGGTGATTCGATAATCCTTATTCATCTGTTATCCAAGAAGGAAACTCCATGTGCTTGGCGAATAGAAGGTTTAATTGAAGAGGCTCGATCCATCCTCGCTGGATTTGCTCACATTCAGCTCTCTCATTGCTTTTGCGAAGCCAATTCGTCTGTTGATACATTGCCTAACTATGCAATCTCTGACGGTTCGTGCTTGTGGAAGTCTAGACCACCCCAGTTTCTTTTGGAGTCTTTGAAGAACGACTATGTTGGCAAGACTACCGTCAGATCTATTGTAATGCTTACTTAATTTCCTCTTTTTTAATATATTTTTATTTTACCAAAAAAAAAGTATCCTATGTGATGAATAAAATGGTTGGAAGCATTGATATTATTTTTTGTCTTATATGTGTTATTATTGTGAAATTGAAGGTTGATTTTAATATTATTATAAAATTATAATTATGAATGTGAATATTAATTTTCCTATTTAACATATATGTACCTACTATTAATAATGGAGTTGTGAAATTAGGAAATAAAATGGTTTGTTAATATGCACATGTTCATATGGCCATTAGTCTTGTATTAAATGTAGTTATTTTATGTGCAACCATGCTTAATGAGTATCTGTCGTTAAATCATATATCCTATGCATGTTATCGATGGGCATTAACATGTATATTGAGTTGAGAATGAGGTTATTAGTATGTTGTATGACTTGAGAGAAGTCAATGAATGTTGAGAAATTAGATAGGTGTCTTGCGAATCCGGCTTGGATTGACAGGTTCCCTAATGCTTTGGTTTTCATCAAGCCACGTATCGGCTCCGATCATTGTCCACTTGAGTTACAATTGTCCCCAAGAAAGCCAAGGCGTGACAGACCCTTGCGCATTTTGGACAGAATATGAGAATTGTAAATCGGTTATCCAAAATGCATGGTGTAGACCTCGTTTGGGGTCCAGGGAGTTTGCCTTTAATGAGAAACTTTATGGATCTCACTAAAGACTTGCGTGTTTGGAATCATGAACATGTTGGGAACATCCATAACTTAGTCCTAAATCTCCAAGGAGAGATCTTGTTGGTTCAAAGAGCAAGGGAAACATCGGATGATGCCAACTTGGTTCATTCTGAATCTATTCTTCTTGGGAAATACCATGATGCCTTGAGAAATCAAGAATCTTTTGGGATAAAACATCCAGAGTCCAATGGTTGAAAGAGGGGGACCTTAATACAAAATTTTTTCACCTTTCCACCCTCAGGCATCAGAAACATAATTTTATTGATAGCATTAAAGATGCTAATAATATTCTGGTTTCTAAACCTAATGAGGTGGATAAAGGCTTTGTTGACTACTTCCATAACTTATACTTGTGTGAGGACTTTGAGAATGGCATTGCTTTCACTAATATTATCCACGACCAAGTCTCTACTCCGGATAATCATACCTTGTTAAAACCTCCGGTTCCTTGTGAAATATGGGAACTTGTGAATCAACTTGGGCATTTGAAAAGCCCGAGATCGAACAGTTTTCAAGGTATTTTTTATCAAAAGTATTAGCATGTAGTGGGGCTAGGAAGTGGTTAGTATCATTCAAGATTTTTTTATTACCGGATCTTTCTCACGATCCTTGAACCACACACACATTGCCTTAATGGCTAAGGTAGAATGTCCAAATCGGCCCTCTGATTTTAGGCCAATTAGTTTGTGCAACTTTGTATATAAAATCATTGCTAGAATTTTTGTAAATCACCTTCGGCCTATCATGGATCGCTTGATTAGTTCTAACCAATCAACCTTTTTGCCGGGTCGTTTGATCCATGATAATATACTGATTGCACAAGAAATTTTCCATACCATGAGGAAGAAAAAGGGCACCATGGGTTTATTTGGACTCAAAGTCAACTTGTCTAAGGTCTATAATTCAGTCCAGTGGGATTTTATTGAACAGACCCTTAGGGCTTTTGGATTTCATGTTAGGTGGATTCAATTGGTCGTGTTTTGTGTCAGATCTATTTCCTATAGTGTCCTGGTTAACTGTTCCTCACAGGGTTTTATTGACCCGTAAAGAGGACTTAATTAGATAGGGTGATCTCCTGTCACCATACCTATTCATCCTTACCCAACATGTTCTTACCTTTGCTTAAAATTGTGCCCAAGATCTTAATCTTATTCATGGTATTAAAGTTTCTAGGACTGGGCCGGCAATCACCCACCTCATATTCGCGGATGACTTGCTTATTATGGGTAGAACAAATCATTCTGAATGTCTTGTCCTTCAACATATTGTAACTAAACTTTGTTTGGCAGCTGGGCATACTTTGAACAAAAGTAAGTCCAACATTTTGATCAACCATAACATTAAAGGCCGAATGAAAAGAGACCTATCCGAGATCTTTAATCTAAAAAGTGTTAGAGAGCCTTCTGCTTATCTGGGTACACCTTTGTTCTCGAGTAAGCCAAGGAAATCTCTATTTGTTGATCTCTTGGCTAAAATTAGTAAATGCCTTGCTTCTAGGAAGTGTGGTCTACTTACGCAAGCAGGGAGAACCACTCCTATAAACTCGGTTTTGGCAAGCCTCCCTAGCATCTAATCTCTTGCATAAGTTTCCCCATAAGTGTATTAAAAAAGCTGGATTCGGAGGCTAGGAGTTTCTTTTGGCATCGTAATGGAAAGGATAACACCTTACTCTCAGATGGGAAAAGATTTGTAAGGCTAAAAAAGCGGTTGGGCTTAATATTAAGTCCCCATTAGCATTTAATGATGCTTTACTGCTAAAGAAGACTTAACAGTTGGAGAATGAACCTAATGCGCTTTGATCTCACCTTATCAAGGCCAAATACTTCAAGAATGGTGTTTTTTCTGAGGCACAAGCTAAACCTTACGATTCTTCCATGTGGAAGAAATTGATCAAACTTCGGAATAAGTTTTCTTCTGGCCTTACATGGATTATTGTTGATGGCAAGTCTATTCGATTAGATGACCGTTGTTGGGTACCCAGGGCCCTTGCTCAACTCTGGCCTTCTGTGTGTGAAAATATTATCAACATTTCCCTTGTTTCAGATTTGATCATTCAGGATCTACAGATTTGGAATTCTGTATTAATTTACTCCTTGTGGCATAATGAGATTGTGGATAGTATCAAGGCTATTCATATTGCACATTCCTTGGAGCGAGATAAGCTTGTATGGTGTGGAACGAGTGTTGGTAAATTTTTTGTGTCCTCTGCCTACAATCTCTGGGCCTTGATGATCATACCAAGTTGCATCCTGCAACTCATGAAGTTATCCTTGTTAGATGGATTTCTCCAAATTCCGGATTCGTTAAGATAAATTTTGATGGAGTCGTCAAAGGATTCTCGGGTGAGGCTGGCCCTAGAGCGGTTTGCCGTAATGAGGCAGGACATTTTCATTGTAGCATGGCGTGGAGAATTGGAATTTTTAATTGCTGAGGGTACTGTTTGTCTTGAAGGATTAAAGCTTGCTTTCCATATGGGTTGCCAAAATAGTATTATTGACGGCGACTCAAGCAGATTATCATGGAATTAACTGGGAAGTCTCCTTGTGATTGGAAATCTGAAGGAATAATTTTGGAAGCTAAAGATCTACTAACCAAATTTGACCGTGTTCTCGTCAGTCACATCTATAGAGAAGCCAACACTGTTGCTGACAAACTTGCTAATATGGCCTTATCTTTTGGTTCGTGCACCTAGGTTCATTCACCACCATCTGATCTGGTTCCATTTCTTAAGGATGATTGTATGGGTTGATCGTTTCATTGTCGTGTCTCCTCGTGTGATACCTCCCTTAGGGGTTACTACATTTTTGAGTAATTTAATTTAATAGGTTTCTTTAACCCCCCAAAAGAAAATGAATGTTGATAAATCCCAAGAGAAGGATGGGGTAATTAATGATATTGTTAAGAGGCATGGAAACCAGATACATAAATGCATTTATAACATAGTTGTGGAAAGGAATGTGTTAAGGGAGCTTGTGGGAAAAATATTGTTGGAGGGCATCCATTTTGATGGTACCCTTAGGGCAGGGTTTCGCCTTGGGTTATGATCGCCGGAAGAAATCAGTAGTTGGGTCCTTACTTTGGGTTGTGATTCCCGAAAAAGGATTAGGGATAACTCATGCCTAAGGGTAGTGTATTCCCTAAAAATGAATTGAGGGATGTCCGGCCATTCCTAGGGTTATAATCCCTAAGCAAATCTAAGAGGATTGAGTTACTTGAGGCAAGCTTAACATAGACCTAAACAAAACCCATGCATTAGAAATTAGGATTCATTGATGTGTATTGTATAACATTATGTGTGAATCATGTGAATGGAAATATCATCATGGCATTGCATCATTTCATTTCATAATCTTTATCATGTTGTGTATATTTGTTAATTATGAATATAGATGCTAGAATGATGTGTTATAGTGATATTCATGATCATATGATGGTATATGTACGATTGTGGTATTTCATATTCTTTAAGTTGTAAAGAGTTCATGACATGTTCACTACTTATTGAGCCTCATAAGCTCACGCGTTTAAGTGAAAACTTCAGGTTAAAATGGAGCTAGGTACCACGCTTCGAAATAGCGCTAGATTCGTTTGTAGATTTTGAAGCTTGTGTTTATGAAACTTTAAAGACTCTTGATTTGTTCTTTGTATTTAATTAATTTAGTTTCTTAATGAATTTAAACTATTATGATGTAATTTCAGATGGAGTTAGACCAGTATTTTTTATTTGTTTATTATTTATATAAATTGAGGATTCAAGATCCGAGTATTTGTTGGATTAATATATTTTATTAATTGTTTGATTTGAATGAAATTGGTAGCTTCTGCAAATTCATTTAATTTTATGTACTCGTGAATGAATGAATGATTTTTTTATTAGTAGTTATGATGCAATTTATTAGTAGTTATGATGCAATCGTCCAGACTCATGGTGGGCCAATGGAGTTACACCTTGAGATCCATGTGTGCGTGTATAAGGATTTGTGCCACGGATTTGGGGCTTGTGACAGGCGCATTCCATCAAATGAAAACCTCTTATATGTCGATCATCTTGTCTTTAATTTGCATCTTTTCCGCTTAACAAAATCCGATTAGAGTCCTTCTGCAACGAGGAGAACAAAGAGAGAGTATTAGCCATGTGTGTTGGTTCACCCTCGAATAATAGTTTGTTTATAGTCAGCTAGATCGTCTAGAGAAAATTTGTGCATGCAACAACAAGGTTGTTAATATGTACTGCCTTATCGGAAATTTTGTTAAAGGCTTGGCCAATCCAATCCTTGATTGAGGTGACATTTAGGTAATCAAGCCTACCTCCCAGAGCTGCGGACCCCACAGCTTTAACGAACGAGCACTCAAAAAATATGTCTTGGAGATTCTAACTAAGTTTTACATAAGCAGCATGTTCGGTGCCAATCCGATGCTGAGAAGCTCACTAGTAGGAAGACCGTTAGATGCACATTTTCATATAAACATATACTAGTGGAACCCCCGTGCGATGCATGGGACAAAGAGTTGCAATTGTGACACGAAGGTGATAACAGTAACATTAATGATTGTTTATGTTCCTACATGTCCATTGTTTCATCATCAATACACAGAGTAAGAAGTGAATGGAACCATAATCGCTCATTTAAGCCAGCTGTTAGGTAGGGAACTGAGTCTTGGTCAACACAGTTTTCTTGGTTTTCAGTTCCATAAGAAAAGAACTAAATACTTTTTTGAGCTATTGAGAAAGCTTAGGATTTGCTAGAAAAATACACAAAAAAACAAAAATCAAAAAATAACTCTATACTTAAAGTGACCTAAAAGCATCTAAAGCAAATAAAAGAAATTCTTGAAATGCCCTAGAACCTAAGAATCTCAAAACTAACCAAATCCTAAAATAAATAATACTAAAAAAAAAATATGACTAAAAACAACTCCATATGCTAAAACATAAAAATCTAGAAAACCTAAGGGCATAAAAAAAACTAAAGATAGCCTAGACCTTCATATGCTTGAAAATTAACAAAACATATTTAAAGGGGTAAAAATCCTAAATGTAGCCTAAAAAAAAAAATTATAAATCCCTAACTTCTTAATATAAAAGAAAAAAAATACAGAAATCTGAAAATCCTAAAGATGTCTAAACATCATAGTCTAAAAACCTGAAAATCAACAACTGATAAAGATTCCTCGAGCACAATTTTAATTACCCAAACCAGAAAAGTAAATGACCAAGTTCCATCAACGGAAAGTTTAATTAATCATATTCGGTCTAGCACTAACCCTCAAAACCAGAAAAATAATAAATTCAATTATGCAGGCTCAGAAAAATCAAATGAAATAAGATAAGAAAATAAAATTACAGTATGCTCCAACCTGTAGCGGAGCTCGTGGCCTTTTTTCTCGATGAATTCATGGTAGCTTGAAAAATCAAGGAGCCGGATTGAGATTGTTGGCTTTCAGAAAACAAGCAGAATCGATTCTGAAAGGTTTTTTACTATTCAATTGGGTTCAAGGCTGGGACGGATCATAACATGAAGGCAAACGAGGGTTCGATCAATCTTGCAAATTGTTCAATGGGTTTGTAGCAGATTTTTGTTGGGGTTTGAAGGTTTTGATTCGGGTTTTAGGGCTGGACAAACAGGGAAGCAAGAGTTCAGTTTTTGGGTTTTGGCTAGGGTTTGAATGGGATTTCTACAGAGATTTTGCTGGGTTTAACGGAAGCTTTGCAGCCAATCCAGAAAATCCAAAAATTTGTTATAGCTGGTGACGAATGGGACTCACAAGAGGATGAAGAGAAAGGAGAGAGAGTGGTGTCGTGGGGAAGAAGTTAAACTTGTGATTGGTTTCAAAAAAGGTCAAAAAGAAAGGAGAGAGAGTGGTATTGTGGGAAAGAAGGTAAAGAAAACCAAAATTTCGGTTGTAGCTGGAAATGACTCACACTCACAAAATAATTTGTTTTTAAATTTTAAAACAATAAAGGAAAATTGTGATTGGTTTGAAAAGAGGTTTTCTTTATGAAGAGACTTGGGAAGAAAGCGGGTTTAGGTTTTGTCGACCCGTTGGTAAATGGGTCGAACCCGACTAACCCGTGTTGACCCGTTTAATGTAGTTTTTTTTTCCTCTTTAATTTACTATTTTTATATTTCATAGTTTAAAATATATTTTTAATGTTAAATAGATTTTTTTACAATAATTATTAAAAATATAATGTTAAATAGGTGAAGTGAATGATTTATTATTTTATTAATTTAAAATTAAATTAATTCATTTTTTATTTATTTAAATTTTAAATGGGTTGGCGGGTTCAGCCCGTTTATTGGCGGGTTGGTTACGGGTCCATGTTTTCCTGACCCGTTAGTAAACGGGTCGAACCCAACCCATTGCCACCTCTAATACTTGCTTTTTCATCAAAGGATAGTAGTATTTGCGTCAAGATACTATCTTTTTCATCAAACTTTACCACCTATTTCAAAGATGAGCAACTAACTTTGCGTGTACTAAATATTTGAGGATACTAGCATTTTTATCTAAAGATACTAACATTTTGATCAAATGATACTAGAATATTCATCACAAGTTACAAGATATTTTTAAATTGATATACTAACTTTTTCATCAAAGGATACTAATATTTTCATCAAGGGATACTATCTTTTCATCGAAGTTTACAACATATTTCAAAGATGAGCAACTAACTTTTCGTGTACTAAATATTTGAGGATACTAGCACTTTCATCTAAGGATACTAACATTTTGATCAAATGATACTAGCATATTCATCACAGGTTACAAGATATTTTTAAATTGGTATACTAGTTTTTTCATCAAAGGATACTAGTATTTTTATTAAGAGATACTATCTTTTTCATCAAACTTTGCCACCTATTTCAAAGACGAGCAACTAACTTTTTGTGTACTAAATATTTGAGAATACTTGCATTTTCATTTAAGGATCCTAACATTTTAATTAAAGGATACTAGCATATTCATCACAGGTTACAAGATAGCTTTAAATCGGTATACTAGTTTTTTCATCAAAGAATACTAATATTTTCATCAAGGGATACTATCTTTTCATCGAAGTTTACAACCTATTTCAAAGATGATTAACTAACTTTTTGTGTACTAAATATTTGCGGATACTAGCATTAATTTTCATCTAAGGATACTAACATTTTGATCAAGGTTACTAGTATATTCATCACAATTACAAGATATTTTTAAATTGGTATACTAGCTTTTTCATCAAAGGATACTAGTACTTTCATCAAGGGATACTATCTTTTTCATCAAACTTTACTACCTATTTCAAAGATGAACAACTAACTTTTCGTGTACTAAATATTTGAAGATACTAACATTCTCATCCAAGGATACTAACATTTTGATCAAATGATACTAGCATATTCATCACGGGTTACAAGATATTTTTAAATTGGTATACTAGCATTTTCATCTAAAGATACTAAAATTGATTTGAAGTAAGTCTTCTAAAATTCCTAAATTAAGTGTATCGATGAGATTGTTATTTCTTAATATACACAAGCATTGTGCATGCCCAGTATGAGTTTAAAGCTCCTTGAGTGTTTACCATCATGCACATTTCTATCATTTAAAAATAAAGCATCGTACTTATAAAAAAGCTAGCAGTTGTCTTGTGCATGTATATTTTGATCCACAATAAGTTAACCATTTAGACATAATCATTTTGACAATGATCATTAACATCATTACATGTACAATAAGATAAGCAAGGCTACACTTTAGAACATATTGTCATTTTAGTTTGACTTGTGCATATAAATATATACACAGTAGCCAAAAAACCAATAAGCAAGTGATCCATTAGCTTAGCAATAACACCCATTAGCAAGCAAGCAATTGACCCATCCAGCTTGGCTTGTGCATATAAACATATACACAGTAGCCAAAAAACCAGTAAGCAAGTGATCCATCAGCTTAGCAATAACACCCATTAACAAGCAAGCAATTGACCCATCTAGCAAGCAGGTGACCCATCACAGATGTTGTCCAAGCTCTCACATCACCCTTGTAGAAGTATGAACTGTTGTACTATATTGTCTGACACCAAACTAATTCCATTGTGGAACAGAGCAGAATTTTGTTGTAAATGTTCTAAAACTGGAAACATGAAAATAAAATTGCAATAAAAAACAAACTCACAATTAACATGAAAATAAGGTATGCCAAAGTATCCTAAGGATCAACAACTATCTAAGTCTATCTTCTACTCGATTGATCATTCATTTCAACAACTTATTTTATTCCCATCATGTAAACTTCCTTTAGCAGTTGTGGCAATCACTTCTTCATACAAATCATGGAATACCTCTGCAGCAAACCTATTGCAAAACCACAAAAGAAGTCAAGCCAACCCACTAGCACAAGATTCGATTCAACAAGTATGACTAGGGATAAAAATCATCCTACTGCGTCTGGCAACCATATTGAAGGTCAGAACCCGCAACTATTGATCTCCTCATAGTCAAGCAATTGAACTAGATATTAAATTGGTTTGAAGTAACTCTACTAAAATTCCTAAATTAAGTGCACATTAATGAGATTGCTATTTCTTAATATAAACAAGCATTGTGCGTGCCCAAAAATCCAAAATGTAATAGAAATTATATAGATCATTTAAGTCTCAACACAAACAAACTGCATGGACAATAAGACACTATAATATAGGAATCCTTCAAAAAAACATGATATAAAAATCCATTTTTAACTATCCTATCATAAGCTTAAAGAAGTTACATCTAACTGCCTAAGCATTAAAAAGACCATATAAAATGCATAAGTCAATATGTAAATTTTCAAATATCAGAAACTTGCAAAGTTAACATTCATAATCTTGTAATTTCAAAATGGTACCAAGTAAAAGTAATGTTGAAGTTAGCTCCTTGGAGGAGGAGATTGGAAATCAGAATCATCAAAGTCGGAATCTTGATGTGTAGACTCGTCTGAGATGTCAGATTCTATTTGATATTTTGGGTCTTCCAAAATATCTCTAATCTCTTGTTCTGGAGCTTCTCTCATGCTTGCCTTTTCGTAAGTTTTCTTCAACATATAAACCTTAAACCACCTTATCCATCATCGCGTCGATTCATACGTTTATTCTCCTTTTGTTTTATCAAGATTAAGGATATTTGAAGGTTTTGATCATTAGTGTGTGGAATCTCTAGAGAACTGTGTTTAAGAATCAACAGTCCGTGACGGCATAGTTGTTTGATCAAGCTCTTAGCCTCCCAATTCTCACAATTGAATTCCTTAACAAGGTGAGCTGACGGCAAACTTGGACATGTAACTTGGCGCCTTGGAGGAGGAAATTGGAAATCAGAATCATCAGAGTCGGAATCTTGATGAGTAGACTTGCTGAGAAGTCAGATTCTGTTTGATATTTTGGGGCTTCCAAAATATCTCTAATCTCTTATTCTTGAACTTCGCTCATGCCTGCCTTTTCATAATTTTTCGTCAACATATAAACCTTAAACCACCTTATCCAACGCCAATTCATACGTTTATTCTCCTTTTTCTCAAGCTTAAGGATTGTTGAAGGTTTTGATCGTTAGTGTGTGGAATTTATAGAGACCTACGTTTAGGAATTAACAACCCGTGACGACGTAGTTGTTTGACCAAGTTCTCAAACTCTCAATTCTCATGACTGAACTCCTAAACAAGATGAGCTGACGACAGACTTGGACGTGTAACTTGGAATCCACCCCTACTCCGGTTGACATTGTTGCGACTCCTTCGGTTGTTCATACTGCATACAATGTAAAACAACAATGTTAAACAAGGGAAATGATCAAACCCAAATTGATGGTAGGAGTTAAGGGTCATGGAGAGTAATTATTTTCAAACAACAATAGCCACTTGAGAGAAGGTGATAAGAGAAAGATAGAGGGAATGCTGGTAGTTTGAGCTTTCCAATTTGTGGTGGGTAACATTACAACCACATGTTTCCAATTATGGATATTACTCCTAAGTTTTTTTTAATGACCATGGTCATCACCCCCTTGTCATATGACATGGTCCATGTCTAACTCCCACAACAGGATCCAAGGCAAATAGAGCAACAAGTACCCAAGTGAGGTAAGTCATTTAAGAGGGTAATACCTACGTCAAAACTCCCAAAGAACATGATAAAAACATTAAGACCCGCACACACACACACACACACACACACACACACACACACACACACATATATATATACACTTTAGGAGATATGCTTATGTATGTCAATCCATGATTAACAATAGCACATTGAGAGTCATATATGGGTGGAAAGTCTTATGTAGCAAACAGTTTTTTTTTGTCAGCAAGTGTGTGACAATCTGACCTAGATTTTAGGCAGGTTTTAGAGCTTTTTTCTATGGATAGGGGTTAATGGATACTCCATGTTTTTGTGTGAGTTGTTGAAATCATAGTCATATGAATAGCATTCACCAATAAGGTCCCTAATTTATGTTCTTTTAGCTATTTGAAAGCTCCTACCTTTCAAGTCTATGTAGTCTTAACTTAACAAACAGGCATTCTTTACCTGTATTCAAGATGAAAAATATAGGATTTATCAGTTGCTATATGTTTATCCATAAAAAAAATACATAAAGGACTTTATATGATACAATTAGATCGACAAATGGAGAGTTCCAATATGTAATTGCTTTGCTTAGTCAATTATAAACTTCTAAAAAAATTATTCAATTTTGTTTCAGGTTTATTATTACCATTGCTTGTTTGAATATAAACATGTTAGACTCTTACCAAACAAGGGATAAGAGTAAAAATAACATAGCTATAACTGGCATAATGCACTGGAAAAAAGTAAGGTACGAATCTAGAATCTATATTAGGCAATTAATCAAACAGATGGTGTGTATATTTCATAATAAAGCTGAGGAAGAACAACGAAAGATTTTGAAACAATTGGTGTACTAGGCAAGAACCAAACTCAAAAAAAAAAATGATTTCTTTGAACAATGGGCATAAAGTTTGATTTGGGAGAATGAAGACAAAACTATAGTGCATTTAATAAACGAGTAAATTGCTTGTTGCTAATGTCTCATAGAAATTAAGTCTAAATAAGCCCCAATAGATTGGGACTAGAAGGCTTCAGGAATCCACAAACATGCAAATAAACCCATTCAAAGCAAAGCATTCCAATTTGATTTTCTAGAAACCAAGACAAATTAAAACCTTTGTCTAAAAGTGGTAACTGATTTCATAAAAATTGGCCAATCTGAAAATGAGATAGCATACCATCTGAAAATGGATTCTAGATTGGGACGAACATACCTGTGGATTGTTCGTCGTCCCACAAATGCGAAGAAATGTAGTTGTCTGAATGTAGTCGCCGAAGCAATCCCTAAACCTTCAATTGCCTACAAAAGAACCATACAAAACCCCATTAAAATGGGGAAAACAACATAGAATAAAATAACAAATTCCAGCAAAATAATTTTTTAATGTAAAAAATTCCAACAAACTATAAAAAAAGAAAAAAAAGAAAAAAAAAAAAACAGAACAACCATTGTTGGTTCGTTTTGAAGCTCAAAACAAAAGCCTAAAAAAGAAAAAAAATTCCTTAAAAGAAGTAAGAGAGGATAGAGGTGATTATACATGAAGAATGATTTAAAAATATAAGAGAAATTACTTAAAGGAAAGATAATTGCTTTGAAATACCACATATTCGGAGATGAGAAGATGGGATTTCGTTTTTTGGTTTTCTCCCAAAAGAAGAACCTTAGATCTCTCATTTTTTCCCCTCCTTTCTAATGACCCTTGAAAACCATACTCTTCTTTTTGAGGGTTTGGTTGACGGAAATGTACCGGAAGGGATGCACCATTATTGACGAAGATGCACAATTGTTGACGGAGAAGCTTAGTCTCTCTCTCTCTCTCTCTCTCTCTCTCTCTCCCCCTTCTTTAATCTTCAAGAATGAGAGAAATCTCATTCATCTTGTTTGTTTTAGAGTAAGGGTATAAGAGTAAAAACCTTTATTAAGTTTTTAATAAAAAAAATAAAAAATTTAAAGAGGGGTAGTTTTGGCTGAAGGCACTTTGCACAAAGACACTTTGTTATAGTGCAAAGTGCCTTCATGGCAATTACTTGTGAGTAAAAAGACTTTTTCCCAACTAAGACTTTTCAAAAGGCTTTTTTTGTAATTACCCTTAAAAAGTTACATTTTTCCCTAATTTCCCCAATAAGAGTAGGTCTATCCGTGCCGATGCTGACTAGCCAAAGTGGGACCGAGATCTCCTGTGCCATGTGCCGTGACCCTTGTTAGCAATTCGGGATAAGGCAAAAATACGGTACGGGAATAATTCAAGAATTATTCAGCCACTCAAAAAAACGGTACGGTCAAATATTCGGTCAAAAATTCACGATACGGTAATTATACGGTATTTAATTTGTACATGTTTTAAACGTTTGGTTGTAAAAATTCGGAGTTGTGCAAGTAAAGATAACTAAGTACCAAATAGGATTCCAAACTCTTTATGATAATAATTCTAAAAATTCTTAATAATTTTTATAATTATTTAATAATAATTCTTA
>JAUPMG010049658.1:0-13947 GCA_031762675.1 Pachysandra terminalis | reverse complement strand
ATTTTACTATTTTTTAAGGGTAAATAAATCAAACTCAAATTTTTTTAAAGTTTTATGAAATCGAATCGAGTATTGGATCGCATACGATTGAATTTATATTCGAATTTGAGTTTAATCGAATATGATTATTTAGATCCATATCGACCCATCGGATTTCAAAGGCTAACCATATTCAAAGATTTTTCGAGTTGGGTTGAATTTGGATATAGATCCAACCCATTCGCACCCTTCTGAATTAACCCAATAATGATTTGGCAGCACTCGATCTGCTTAGAGGTGTAAATGGGCTGGCACAGCACGGCCTGAGGCATGTTTAGCGCAGGCCCGTCATGCTTTCGGCCTGGTACGGCCTGCGCCTCGCACTGGACCATATCGTGTCGTACCCATTTTGATAAACCCCAAGCCCAACACCACACAAGGCCCGTGGCAAGGGCTGGGGCGTGCCGGGCCGTGTTGGGCCACGTGTCGTGCTGGGCGGGTTTTCTGGGCCGCCCGCGGCCCATCACGTCTAAATACGATTTTTTTAAAAATAAATTATAAGAAATATTAAAAAATTACAAATTTAAACTTATAAAATCTATAAAAAAATTATTAAATATATAAGGTTAAACATATAAAACTTATAAAAAATTATAAATAATATAAATTTAAACTTATGAAAACTTGTAACAGCTTAAAAGAATTATAAATTCAACTTGTAAAATTATGACCATTTATAAAAATATAAGTTTAAACTTATAAACCTTATAAAAAATTATAAAAACTTGTAAAAACTTACAAGTTAGTTTACAACGTATAAAACTTAAAATGTTTATATAAAACTTATAAAAAATTATAGATTAGAAGTTATTTACAACTTATACAATTTATATAAAAACCTATCTAAGTGAAAATTAATATTTACAACTTATGTAAAACTTATTAAAATGTATAAAACCTTAAACAAAAATATAAATTAAATTTATAAAAAATATAAGTTTAAATTTATAAAACTTGTAAAAGCTTATACAAAAATATAAATTTAAACTTATAAAAAATTATAAAACTTGTAAAAACTTACAAGTTAATTTACAACTTTAAAAGCTTATACAACTTAAAAGGTTAATATAATAAAATCTATAGGTTATAAATTATTGACAACTTATAATACTAATATTACTTGAGATCTCATTTTATTTATTGAATCAAAATTGTACAAAAGATTTAGGTTGATAACTGCATCACTATAGTAAGAGCACATCCTACCTAGGTTGGCACCCACTCACCTATCTATCATTTGCAGTTATTTACAAACTATAACCCCAAAGAATACAACTAAAAATTATATTAATGAACAAAGATAAAAATTTTACAAATTAAATTCAAATTTTCAAACTGTACTTCAAATGAATTTCAATCAAGCCTGTCTTATAAAAACTTGTAAAAACCTAAAAAAAAAATTATAAATAAAACTTATAAAAATATAAGTTTAAACATATAAAACTTATAAAAAAAAAATGTAAATTTAAACTTATAAAAATTTAAAATCTTAAATCTTAATTATTATCTTATAATACTAGAAACCTTAAAAGGAAATATGAACCCTAAATCCTAAATATTAAACCATAAAAAATTTAAAAAAATCCTAAAAAAATTAAACCTTGAAAAGAAAGAGATTAACCTTAAACCCCAAGTCATAACCCTAAATATTAACCCTTATAAAAATAAAATAAAAACCCTGAAAGGAATTATGAATCCTAAACCCTAAATACTAATCCTTAAAGAAAAAGATAAACCTTCAAATCTAAAAAACCATAAGATTACCACCCTATATTTGATTTATATATTTTAAATTCTAATTATTTTCTTACTTTATCATAGAGTTTTTATAGGTTGTACTGATTGCCACATGTCACAATCTTGTTGTAGGAACCTATAGACCCCCCGTGGATGACACTCTCATTTTCCTTAAAATCTATAAAAACTTAAAAAAAATCAAAATTGTTCTTAAACTAGCCTTTTTTACTGTTGAAAATATAAATTTAGTCAAAATATATCTTTTAATTAAAAAAAAAGCCAAAACTGATCATTATTGTGCAAAAACGACTTAGTTTTTGCCGGATTCGGGTCAATACCATCTATTTTTGGCCTGAATCCGGCATAACTAGTCGGATTGGACTAGCCGCGCTGGCACAGGCCGCGCGTGCCGAGCCGCGCATGCCTTTCGTGCCGTGCTGGGCAGCCTGCGGGCCGTACCGTTCACGTGCTCTTAACGGGCCGTACTCAAGCATTGAGTGTTGGGCTGGAACTCTAGGCCCAGCAAGGATACGGCCTAGAAGCCGTGTCGTACCGTGCCGTGCTTGGGCACGGCTCAACCGGTCCGGCCCTTGGGCGGTACGGCCCATTTGCATCCCTAGATCTGCTTAGTAATTGAGCCTGGGTCGACTGCTTTTATTAGTTTTATATCTGTGTTTGTAGATTGTTTTTATAGTCTAGCAGCTCGGAAACAATCCCAAAGCCTGGTGCGGGTTGAAGAGCGTTGGGGAGGAAGAACAGAAGAAGAAGCTAAGAAGCATGAACGAGACGAGTAGCAGTTTCAACACCTCTTCAGAAGATTCATACCCTTGTCCTATCTGCCTCGGATCCATAAATCAAGAAGCCTATTTGGATTGCTGTTTCCGTATGTTCTTCTTCTTCTTTCTCTCTCTCTCTCTCTCTGATATTTGTTTATTTTTTCATTGTTTTTTGATTTTCTTTTGTTATTGATAATTTGTTAGTTTTATAGTTTATGATCAATCCCATGAATTGGGTTTTCTCTAGAAACTCTGAAAAGTATTGGAAGAATTATCATCTTTAATATCAATTTGGTATCGCTTAAGAATCTATATGGGTCGTTTTAGAGACAAACAGTTGAAGGAAATTCAAATTAATGAAGAAATCAGCTTTCTGGGCTATCAAATCTTTTCTTTTATGTGTTCTCAGTCTTTATTCAGTCTAGTCACCGGTTATCGTCCTTGCATAATTTAATCTCTGTGTTCACCTGATTCCCAACCATAATACTGGATTATGGGAACCAAGGCATAAACTGATATTGAATATTTTCAAAGAACTCTTACTGATTAGTTGTAGTGGGTTTTGGAAGCTTAAAATGCACTATATAAAGAAGTATTGCATTCACTGTGAGCTTTAGGGATATTATTTATACTATGTTTGGGAGAGCCATTGTGGAAGAGGCTAGCAGCTTTATTAGGAGTTTTGACTTTGAAGGTAGAGCTCGAAGATATTCTTGAACATGTCCGAATGTAAATGATACATGGGATTACGAAGCCGACTAAATGTTTTTTTTGGGTGATGTGGAACCCCACCCCACTTAGTGGGGACAGGGTAAACCCCGGATACATGACCCCACCCACAAGGGCCATATTTCAGGTAAGCCCGGGGACTCGAACCTGGGGCATCCAGTTCCTGAGCTGGAGAGCCAGCCGGTTGAGCTAACCCATGTGGCTTTGTCGACTATATGTTCAGTGTCTTCAGACTCATAAAATGCTGCTGATACCATTATAATCCTTTTTGATGATTTAATGGAAACTTCTTACAACCAAAACCACAATCAAAGCCTTGAAACACATGCTCAAATAACGAATTTATTCATATTTGGAAAGAGGCTAACAAATGAACTTATTTTTCTACATTTTTTTTTAATGCAAAGGTAGATAGTTTGTTGTACCTTAATGATTTCATAGTGGTTTTCCAGTATAGAAAAAAGAAGAGGATTCCTTATAGAAAAGAGAAAAGAAAAAAAGGGATGAAGGCAATGTAGCCTTTGTTATACCTTATGAAAGCAACATCTTGCATGACTATCTTACGAGCACATGGGCGTCAAACTTGGCACCGAATACTGGCTATGAGAGTGTGTGTGTGTGTGTGCGTGTCTATATATGTGTATATATGTATATATAATGTATTTATCTTTTTATTTCTAATGTGCTTCATTCTGTCTGCCTACACTGTAAAATATGGAACCAAAATTTGTTTTCATAGATGAATGGTATATATTTTGTTCGAAGCATTTCTTTCCTTAGATTTACTTAGTAAGCCTAATTTTAATATCCTTACGCATTTAATCTCCATGCTGCAGATAAATTTTGCTACAATTGCATTGTACATTGGACCAAAGTGGTCTCTAGCAAGTGGTCTCGCCCACTTTCATCTGTTAAGTGCCCTCTATGCAAGGTTTGTTATTTTCATAACTTAGTTATTTAACCATAAAATGCTAATGGGACAAGGAGAAGTCCAAGTAAAAGTTTCTATTCTCTCCTCAACTTATCAATTAGTATGAAATGTCATGAAATAGGTAAGGGTAGAAGCTATTCTCATCTGTGCAACCTTTTAATTTCCTCAAAATATTATTTGCTAAAGATTCTGTCGAAGTGGAACCTCATGCCCCTTTGGTAAAAATGTTTCTGTTTCTGTTTTTTTTTTTGGCTCGATCGTTTGGTTTTAACTTACTAATTTCTTTGCCACTCAAGCTTTCTGTCCTGAATTGCTGAAACTTTCTTGCAGACTGATAATTTTTCTATTATACATGGATGCAATGGGAATTCTTTTCAACGACATTACATCAACCAGGATGTTGATAATAAGTATATAACTCTATTCTATTTTTTCCTTTGACCTTTCTCTTGTTCTTTCAGTATTTTCATTTTCTCTCATTAACATCATCTGCAGATTTTTCTTTTCAAAAGCTCATAAATATAGATTGCAGTGCTACTATACTGAACCAGGTATCGTGCTGCTGTTTATTTTAATTTCATATTTATCTCTCCTGTTATCCATTTGCTATATTATTTCTTGACAGATTACGTTGATTTTTATACGCTATTAGTTAATCGTGTATTTCAACAGGTAGTTTAAATGATAAATTCGATGTCTTACGGTATTGGAAGTGTCACAAATATCTTCACCCGAACCGGTGGATACGAAGTTGGTTGACAAGGGAAATTCAAGCTCTGATTCAGGTCTGTGTCGATTAAGATTTTTATTTTCTTATATGCATTTTCGTGTTACCTTCAATGTTTCATGTGAGCACACCTGGCCAGGCAAGTCCTACCTGTGAGTCAAACCAGTACACAAATTTATTCTTAATATGAGCTTCAGTGTTTCCCCCTTCTTTTTTTGATATCTCCGTGCTGATGGTCACTTGACCACTCCCCCATAGGGGAGACATGGGTTCAAACCCCAAACCCTCCCCATCCCTCTTTTGAGGGGATGTCCTACCAGCGTCCCAAAGGATATGAGGACAGTGTGTCCCTTTTTATTTTGGGCATCTCCATGCTGATGGTCACTCGACCACTCCCCCATAGGGGAGATGTGGATTTGAACCCCAGACCCTCCCCATCCCTCTTTTGAGGGGATGTCCTACCAACGTCCCAAAGGACGGGAGGACAGTGTTTCCCTTAAAGTTAGGACTTGGGATATAACACACTTAAAATATATACTATTTTACCTGGAAAATTTATGTGGATTATGTAATTACATCCTTTCGATAAAATTGGCTTTGGAAGTATATCTTCAAGGAGATAATCAAATGATGGCCAATTCTCCTCTACATGCACGCCGTGTGTACAGCTACGCAATTTATAGACTAGAAACTTTCTAGACAAAGCTGGAATTTGGTTTGTCACTTTTGGACTGTGTGCTTTTATAGTTAACTGTAAATGGCTAACTCATCTCATCATGTTTGCAGGAGGAGGCTGTTGATATTATTGTGCATCACATACTTGGTATGATCGAGTCATTCTTGAGAAGGTGAATCTCAATACTTGCATCTGAAATTGATTTGATCATGTGTTTACTATAAACATTCAATTTACAGACTTTTTTTTTTTAACAATAAGAAAAATCATATTAGAATGTGATAATCACTTGCCTTGCATTGTTCCAGGAACGAGCGAAAATGTTCAACAAGTACACCGGAAACAAAACAAGAGGAGTTCAAGGCCTTGGTCTTTGATGCTGCAAGAACCTTTTTAATAGGAAGAACAGACCGGTTTGTGAACGAAATAGAATTGTTCCTTGCTTCAGGTTTAACCATGGAGGCTTACGATGAAGTCTACTTGCAATATTTGGGTTGCAATACTCCTGCTGTAAACCCCGATGAAGACACAGAAGGCGAACAAACTCCATTTGCTCCATATTTACATTTTTCCGACGAGGAGTTTGATAGAACTGACTGAAGACTACATCATTAATATGGAAGTAAAGTTCCTTCCCCCCCTTGCTCCATATTTGCATTTTTCCGACGAGGAGTTTGATTGAACTGACTGAAGACTACATCATTAATATGTCTGACGAGGAGTTTGATAGAACTGACTGAAGACTACATCATTAATATGGAAGTAGAGTTCCTTCCCCCCCCTCTGCTGCTTGTATGCTATTCCTTTTGTATGTTTTTGTTCATCATTATATGGCAAGTCCCCTCATCATATAGAATATGCCAAATTAAGCTTGGTTTTCACTTGCAGGAATTCTCTTGCATCACAAGTTAAAACTCATTTGCAACATGTTCTGCTTCTTCCTACGTTTCTTTTTGATCCGGGTAAGGTTTCAGTTGGGCTAACTCATCGATGGGTGACGAGTTTAGGGATTGATAGGATCTTGAGACTAAGGTTTATGGTATGGCACATATTGTTTTGGGAGAAAGCCTCTAAACCCAGATGATCCTTGAAAATTGAAACCTTGGATTTTGAGAGAAAAGAAAAGAAAATGCTAGAGAAATTACTTTCTTCTGTTTGGTTGAAGAAAGAAAGACGCGAGGATACATGAAATAAATTAAAGAAGGCTCAGAACTTTTCTCATAAAAAAGATAAAGATATTGAAAGAAAAGAAAAGAAAGGTTATGCCATCTCTTATCTTTCATTGGTAGTCAATCAACTTTGTTGGAAAATATGAGAACTCGCTGGAAAGTTGTCTCAAGTGAATTGAATCTGATTTTCGTTTTTCCATGTCTCATCTTAACGAAACAAATATTAATCATTTCATTTCTTTTCTTTTCCATTCCTGTTTTTCGTTTCTTTTCTTTCCTTCTAAAATCCAAGGTTCCAAACACAGGTTCATGAGATGTTCATGTTGAGAAGTCAATGTTTCATTTGACCAGGAAGGGATGGTCGATGATCTAACTGTTAAGAACCAGAAAATTGGATGATTCGAGTGGAAAGCCCAAATGGTCCAATCTGAAAAACCATCAACCAGTGGCTTTTCTAGTTCAATGTTTAGTTGGGTTAGCTGGGTCAAGATGGTTTGAATTGGCCAAAACATTATTTCTTGTAGCACAAAAGCTCTTGTCTCACCAGCCAACTAAACCTGGTGAGGGATTGGCTCGCATGAGCCCAAAAACAGGCTCATTATTTTAACAAGTTTGAACTGAGCTTGGGTAGGCTTGGCTCGATTAAAGCTTGGCTCCGTCATATGTGATATATAAATTTGTATCATAAGTATTATATATATATATATATATATTAATCATTAAATACAAAATTAATGACTATTATACGAGTTATGTTTAAGTCAAATACTTAGTTATTGATATTTGATTTAAACATAAAATTAATAACTTGTGTAAACGCGAGTCTGAAAAAAAATTTCGAGCTTAAATCAAACCCGAACCTAATCCAAATTTTACGAGCCCAAGCTGATCTGGAAAAGCTCGGCTCGGTTCGGTTCGACTCGTTTACAGCCCCCAAGTGAGGCAAACTAGGAATACCTTTGCCTTAGAAAAATAAGAAATTAAAACTAAAAAAAAGAAAAAAAACCTAGTGGACGGTTGTTCACGTCAAATCTTCAAAATTAACCCATAGAAATCGTCATAGTTTTATCCGTACGCGGGCATTTTGGAAAATTACAAAAGGCAAGTGATTCGTCTGTATAGGACCCGTCATGTTTCTTCGATCCTCAGAGCAGTTCGTCTTGATATGGTGAAGACGAGGGTTAAAATCGTCTTTGCACCAAAATTTTCTCAAATTTCAGTATTGAAAATGCCTCTTAACTTAAAGCGTAGGAGTACAGAAGGAAACAGTAGAAGAGATGGCGAGAACCTCAGATTTCGGAGCTTTCATGGAGAAATTTCTAATAGAACCTGCACCAAGCCCTTCTCCTCAAGAACTCCCCTTAAGTGGACTAACTTTTGCTGTCAAAGACTTGTGAGTCTCTCAATTGTATCAATTTGTTCAATTTGCGTGAATTCTAATTCTTTTGATCGATTACCGTTCACTGTTTCGTATTCTTTTGATCGATTATTGTAAACTGTGTTCTAGGTTTTATCTATTTATTTCTAATTGATTTAGTGTGATTTGTAATTCGATTGAAAGTTGTTGGTGCTGAATCAAAGTTTAAAACCAGATTTGATGTAGATGGACATGTCACTGGATTTGGTAATCCCGATTGGTTGAGGACTCAATCGGCTGCCGTATCGACAGCTCCGGCGGTTTCGGAGATCTTAAGAGGAGGTGCCACATGTGTTGGGAAAACTGTGATGGATGAGATGGCTTACAGGTTAGAGTTGGAAACCAAATTTGATATCACCATTAGAGATTGGTTCTTTTAGGTTTGGTTGAGTGGCCATGTTGTTTCATTATTAATTTACATCTGCAAGTATGGTATGACAATGAATCATCTGTTTTACATATGGGATATGCATTTGTACATACAATGTATGAACTGTAGGCCAAAAGGGTTTAATGATTTAGTGTTCCAAATAATCTAGTTTAATTATTGATTCTGGGTAATTTTCAAGGAGATGATTGAAAATCAGTTTTATTGATTGGTTTGTATCGGTTAATGGACCGTATATCAGGTAAGCCCGGGGACTCGAGTTTGGGACCTCCAGTTCATGAGCTGGAGAACCTGGGACCTGATATATGTTATTAATATGTGAAAACAAACATTATGGGACTCCTACTAATCCATGTGCTCTAGACCGGATACCTGGAGGATCTTCAAGTGGATCTGCTGTAGCGGTTGCTGCAGGCCTTGTGGATTTCTCCTTGGGTGAGTTTTTTTCTTGACATTCTTTGTATCTTTGGTCTTGTCATTTACTAACAAAGGGTTATAATGTCATGGGTCTTTTGGTTTTGATACTTTCTTTACAGGTACTGATACTGGAGGAAGTGTAAGAGTGCCTGCAGCATTCTGTGGAATTTTCGGATTTCGACCTTCACATGCCATTGTTCCTACTACTGGCGTTATTCCTATGGCTCAAAGCTTCGACACTGTTGGTAAGAACCCCCAGTATCATTACTTAATTGGTTTGCAAGTTTGGTTTAAACCCATAACAAAAGTGCACAAAATTTACAACCTCAATCCTAGGATACGAGGCTTCATCACCATTCTGAGCTTCATCATAATTGTTTCAGTTATGATGGCCTGCTTTGTAACTGCATATTTTTTTAGTGAACAAATATCCTTAAGTCTTGTTTTTTATATAGGTTAAGTTACCATGTTACAGACAAGTTTTCAAATTCTCCCCACATATCATCTACATCAACAAAATGCCTTATCCCAACTAGTTAGTCATCAACACGAATCCTGTTCCACCATTCCAATGTACAAATGATGGTTCCGGATTAGTTCCGTAAGGGATTTAGGAATGCAGAACTCCTCCTCCACATGAGCATGGGATCAGCAATGCACAAAAGATATAGAAATACTGAAAAAAATTATTTATGTAACACGCAGAACAAATTGGAGTCTTGTGAAGCCTGAGAAAATCCAACTTCATACCTAAAAAAACCCTAAAAATACAAGTGCTGGTCTTATTGTTAATATCTTTAGTCCTTCATATGTAGACAAAATAGGAAGCACCAGTGAGCATGTTGATACCATTTTACCTTTCTTGAACCTTGATATTATATTTAGTTAGATCAGCTTGAAGGGAAGTATGCACATGAGGAAAACTGCTACTTTTATGCATTTTTTCCAGGTTTTTATGCATAGGGATGTTACTTATTTTGTGTATCAGTCTTTCTTATTGTTTGATTAATCTTGGATTATCAATAAGCCATAAGCGTGAAGGCTCTTAATTTGGCAACAATGGTTTCTGACACCATTTACACATCCAGGATGGTTTGCTAGGGATCCTTTGATATTGAAACGCGTTGGACATGTTCTACTGCAATTGCCTGATGTATATCCGGTGAAGCCTAGTCAGATTATCATTCCAGAAGACTGTTTTCAGCTTCTAAATTTTCCAAGTGATCGAGTGACTCAAGTTCTTATTAAATCCATAGAAAAACTGTTTGGTGGTAAGTGCTTGGTAATGAGTCTGTTTTCTTTTTCTTTTTAGTAATTGATTAGTTTCTCATCCAGTGAATATCATTACATGCATTTACTATTACAGATCAAGTTATAAAACATGCAAACCTTGGTGATTTTGTTAAGGATAGAGTTTCAAGTTTGGAGTATTTTATGGACAAAGGAGATAAATATCAAGAATATAATATTCCATCCTTGGTAGCCCTTTCAAGTGCCATGCGATTGCTTCAGAGGTCTGCATCGTGAACAGAACTACCTAGTTTTCAACTGGTTTCTCAGTTGTTGGATTTGAAAGATAAATGCTATACTTTTATATCTTGTTTTAGAAAACAAAATGACTTTTTCTTTAGATATCGACTACTGATGAAAGCAAAATTGTTCTGAATTATAGATATGAATTCAAGAGTAATCACGGCAAATGGATCAGTACTGTCAAACCAAATCTAGGCCCGGGAGTATCAGAACGGATTTGGGAAGCCCTTAGGACAACAGATGAAAACATTAATCTTTGTCACTCAGTGAGGTCTGAACTCCGTGCTATTCTTACTGCTCTTCTTGAGGGACTCTCTCTCTCTCTCTTTCTCTCTCTCTCTCTCTATATATATATACACACACACACACATATATATATATATATATATATATATTAACTAACTTGAATTTCTTTCAAGTGTGAGTTTAACAATCTTTCTCACATTTTTCACGGTCTAGAAGTTCTGTCAGGTGGGAAGTCTAACATTAATCCAGCAGTTTTAGTTTTGGATTTTAGAATTAAAAGATGATAAGACTTGTGAAACACACCATAGAGAAAATCCTGGTGTTACATGATTTCATGCCGGACATGTGAGTTGGTGAGACTTCACTTGTCCACACGATTCTCCATATGACCCTCTTCACGTACTAAGTTTCATCAGAAAGACATCTGCCATCTGGCAAAAACAGCAGCTTATTCTGACATTAAGAATTCTTTAGGGTAAATTGCACTTAGACCCCCTCAGCTATCTGACACTGGCTGACAGACCCCCTGTCTTTTCTACAATGGCAATGACACCCCCTGAGTTTTGAACTTAGTGGCAGAGACACCCCTTCTATTAGGTAATCATTATAACCTATGCTAATGTTAGGCAAAAAATAATTGATTATTAGACGATTTTGCCCTTTAAAATAAAAAATGACCTTTACACCCACCCTTCTTTTTAAAAAATTTACCCTTTAAAACACAAAATGACCGTTGCACCCTTCTTCTTAAAAAATTCAAATCTGCAATTTGCCCAATTCTTTAAATCTTAAAAATTGATTGTTGGTATTCATGGGTGTCTGTGCGGCTTATCTAGAATGTTCCTTGCTGCGTGAATGTTCTGGACTGGCTATATCATTACGCCACATGGCTGAAAAATCCATGTGTCACCAGGAAATTAAATCCGATTAAGCAAACCAGAAATCATTTTCCCTTTGAATTGTAATCTGTCCAACTGTATGCCTGTATTAAAGTTACCTTATGTTATTCATCATTCACTTATGAGATATTGCTTTCATTTCCTAATTTAGAGAGGTGGACGTAAAATAGACGGATTGCCATACAGTTTCAAAATAAAAGAACTACAATTAAAATGGTAAAACTATCATTAAGTTTCAATAATGCTGTAATGTTTATAAAATTTATGTTATTTTTCTCAGTAAATTATGAAGGTATTTGGGTTTTATACTTGATGCAACTTCTGCGCCAAGAAAAAAGTTAATGATGTATTTGTTGTTATATCTTTGTGCTCCTTATGTATCACTCTGGATATAGAATAAATTTGTGGAGAATATATTTTTACCGGGTTATACCTACTTTGTGAGAAATCCAAATGTCCAGTTCTCATACTGCCACAAGCAAATTGTAATTACCAAACCAAAGAAGTGTTTCTAAAGTATTCTCTTATCCTTTTTACACCCTTCCATTATATGATTTTGTAGGATTTTGGTATCCTTGCAATTCCCACAGTACCTGGGCCTCCACCAAAACTACAAACAGAAGCAACAACACTAGAAACTTTTCGTGTTAGAGCTTTTAGTTTGCTCTCCATTGCTGGAGTATCTGGATTCTGCCAGGTATTTTCTTCCTCTGTTTGTCACAAAATGTTGATGATATATATCCTACTTTAGTATCAAAGGACATGTATATATTTGCTTATTGTGGAGATTGGTTCCAAATCACAGGTGAGCATACCACTAGGTTGTTACAATGACCTTCCTGTGGCAGTTTCTCTGATAGCAAAACACGGTGCAGACGGTTTTCTACTTGGTCTCGTCGAGACCATTTATGAAACTCTCAAAGATCAAGTTGAAGTGGTTGAGAAAACAGGTTACTGAAATTGATCACTTTGTACAATTCAGGGTAATTCCCTATCCATCTGTAAGATATACAATGAGCACAGAATTATTCTGTCTTCTTCATATATTTAAGTGTAAATGCAATCTTGCTTTGGAGATGGGTATGTAGCAATTATAACCATGGTAGGTCATTAACTCTTTTTAGCTGCTTCACCTTTATTTCTCTTCCACTAGATTTCTTTCTCTAGGGACACTCAACATTCATTGGATGTTATCACTGCCAGCTTCTTACTTTAGAAGACGGACAGTAAATGTGTTTAACAGAATAAGAGAGCGAGAAGGTTGATAACAAAGAAGAGAAAATTCTGAAACGAAACAAAACTTTCTCCAACTGAAGGATTTGGTCCACAGGCTATCTGCTCTTGACCCTAACTTCCATCTTTTGATACCGATGTTCAGATATATTTTATGGGTAACCTACCAACATTCTCTTTGCACTCGGTGCACACAGTTTTTTTTCTTCTTTTTGACACACTAACCTTCGAATTCTTTTTATCAATCTTATGGAAAAGAATCTCAACCCTCTGTTTAGAATCTAGGTATCCAGATGCTAAGAAAAGATAACATACTTATAGTGCACACGTATGGGGGGCAGCGAGTTAGCACAGATGGCAAAAAACCTTTCACCACTATGCAGCACTGAAATCTCACATTTAAATAGCTATGTACAATGGAAACCTGCAATATCTCCTAGTTTTTCCACCTCCTTTGCTAATATTTCAACCTTGTCCACCATGTCCATCAACAAAAACATAAAGCTTGCCATGGCCAGCCCATCACTATTCTCAAGCTTCCCCAGTTTGGAAGGAGAAAAGATTACACTTAGCTCTAGTTTCCTTGACTGCAACTTAGACACCATCTGCATTGATGGACGACATTTCCTCATGCTCATGATGCTCTGTTCAAGCTCCCTCAGCGTGCAAACAAGTAATGATGCCACTGCTTCACAGGGTTCTTTGACGGTTTGCCTCATAGGGACAGATAACTGTCAGAAAAAGCATTACCAATAAAATAAGCCACCTAGCCTTTAACGACCATTGCTTTGAACTTACTCTAATTTGATCTGTAATGGGGAAAGAAATAGATAGCTATAGCAAGCTATAATGGATTTTTAACCTGGGATCTTGTTTAACTTCCAAAAATTCAATTTAATAAAGTTACTTGATGCCGCATATTTGGAAAAACCAAGTATCTCAAACTACTTGTCTGGAATAAGCAAAGAGATGGATTTGCAAACCTGTCGAGGAGATTGAAGACACCCATTTAGTGAAAGGATGGTTGCAG
>JAUPMG010049647.1:0-13948 GCA_031762675.1 Pachysandra terminalis | reverse complement strand
CATCTCAGGCAGAACAAGTCTTCTATGTTCAAGACCCCAGCGCACCAGAGTGGCATGCTATGATAAAGACCAAACCTCGGGACTTGTTTGACATGTATGGCGATTCTACTGGCGTTAATGCTGAGTTTGTAGAGAATGAGCCAAATAATTATCTGGCCAGTCCGGGTATGAGATTTGTAAGTCAAATCACTATCTGGACCGCTCGAGTATGATATTTGTAAATTAAATGGCTATCTAGACCGTCCCGGAATGAGATTTGTAAAACAATGACAAGAATTTTGATAAATAGTCTGTTCTAGTTCCACAATTAATTCAAGAGTGTAAAATAATGGCAAGAATTTTGAAATTTAATTAATCATACAACAATTTCCTAATACAAACCAGCTACTACTACTACTTCAAGTAGTAAAAGGACTACCTCAGCTTTCCCAAGGAAAATAATAAAAAATAAAAAACAGGGTATTGCAAGACCAAAACTGCCCCAGAAGTTTTTATTGAACTATAAAGAAAGGAGAGTTCACGATAGAGCATATAGATCTCAAATACTTCTGGGGGCTGATATGATTGTTAGGATGTTATGGGGATCTTTGTCGGTTATGTTGTCTGTTTATTTTTATTACCTATATTACTTTACCATCCTCTTTGATATAGAAATTAATGGTATAATCTTGTCAAAAGGAAACTCAACGTATTTAAAGATAACGGGGACAAATATGTAATAAGATTACTAATGTTATACAAAGTTTATAATGATATGTATTACTAAATGAAAGCATATCTATGATAAGAACTACCCAGGAATTCTACACCAACCAATTGTTTTTAGTAAAGAAGTAAATTGTGTTACAAAGTTTATAATGATATCTATAAAATGGAGAATCCTTGTTATGTAGGTTAGATGCATTTTCTAAACCTGTATGTCTTACCCATCCATCATTGTTGCAGCAGTATCAAGAAAACCATGCCCCTCTATGGGCCATGTAGCCATCCAAAGACCATTTTCGCGAAATCATTCATGATTCTGGCAAAGAGACTAGTGAGTACATACCCAGGAGTTTCTGCTTGCCTTTACTATTTTCTGGGTTCGATTTTGGCCTTTCAATAATCTTTGCAACCATACAATTAATGTTATGTTAGATAATCATAATGGTTTAACCAACAAAACTTGGAAAGAAAATTCAAATTCCATTAAACATATCTAGATTACTCAGTTTTATCAAAGTCACAACACAAGGTTGAATAGAGCAAAACATCAGATTTTAAATTGGGTAAAAGAAGATCATGTAGCTTAAAGTCCTTTTTTTTTTTCTTTAACAATAAATGGGTTCAGTTTGTATACATACATACTGTATACATATATATACACATATATGTATTTTTGTGTGTAAGAAAAGGTGTATCTACATTCAGTACACAAAGTGTGCACTCACATTAGGACCAAGTATACTTAAGTTACAGTCATAAAAGGCAAAATATACAATATGTTTAGACAGCACAGTATCTATAAACTCCTGAAAATATGAGATAGATGCTGAAATTAAAGAATTTTCCTGTACTTTTTGCCCAGCTGAATAATGACCTGAGTACTTTCTCACTATGACTTCTGCCTGCTGTTCCTTGTCTTCGGAATTCCTGGCATTTCTTTCTTTCCCTATGTGCCTAAGGAATGAAGCATTTGATTATACCAATTCTTTAACTACCTTTCAATCTATAGATAAACATTCTTTTAAGCACTTGTATTAGAAATTCAAATGAAAAAGGCTTGAAACATTTCAGCAAGTGTAATGAGAGAGAAAATAAACCTCCGAGCGAGACGAGAGGAAAATTGGAAATGTGGGTATAGTCTACCAGTTTAAGGTCTCATGTCATTCTTAAAGAAATCAGTAGCTGGAAACATAAAACTAAAGCATATACCAATATTGTTCTTTTCAGTAAAATTTTATATTTCCAGAAAATGTTCTTGAAATTTATATTCTCACTGAGAAACAATTAAACTAAATGAAATCAATCAAGCCGGTAAACAAAAGGAGAAAAAGGGAAGTAAAATTTCCAACCAACTATATCACACTTTTCATATATGCTTTCACTCTACTCGCCGAGGCAAAAATAAAAGAAATAAATAAAAAAATTAAAGATTAGAGAGAGAGAGAGAGAGAGAGATAAATATTACTTAAAAAAAAGAAATAATTCCTATGCAACAGATGAATCAGGTCAGTAGCAAACAATTTTTGCACATAATTTCTGTATTTCAGATATGGGTTTCTGTAGAGCTGATAGTGAAAGCATCAAAGTAAAAAAAATTAAGAGGTAAAAATCATGTGTAAACTCTGAATGCTCAAAATGCAAAAGCAGACGAATCAATATAGAAAAGCAATTGGTGTGACCGGCGGAAAGTGAACAACGACAAATTTTCTTCACCATCGAATATCTGGAATCAAAGAAGAACAAGCAGTTTTTGATGATAGCTTTAGGAATGTAAAGTAAGAAATCAGAAGTTATATGTTACTCACATAAGCTATAGTGATATTTAAGCCGCAGATTATGATGGGATGCAGAAAAGATATATGAGGCCATTATTCAATTATAGCAGGTAAAGCAAGACTGTCTGCAAGCTCGCGACAAAAGGGTTCTGCCTCGTTAACTAGAACTGCAATCAAAGAGTAGGTATCAAGAGCTTTTTTCGATCATTTGGTTATTAGTATTTTTTCCAGTCAGACTGTATTTTTCTTTTACACCTATTCTCAAAATCCTGCCAAGTGTCTGAGAAGTAAACCTACATCTAAGAAAGGATGTGGCAAGGCATTAATGTCCCTTACAAGATAGAATTGACAATACAGAAATACAGTTTGCTTCTATTGATTTTGGAGGAAGAAAATGCCTATGGCTTTGCAATACGGTTACTATAGCAAAACTTGGCCAAAATGACTGTCACTATATTTGCATCCAATAATCAAGCTTAAATATAAAAGAATTGAAATATAGCATTAACAATAGAACAATAATGCAAGAGGTTTCCAGGTTTGATTTTGTATTGTGACTCGCCTTTTGGTTTTGAGTTCAATAGCTCCATTGCAGGCTAGCTAGAGTTAGTCATTGATTTCTGTTTGCAAGCAAAAGCACACACTAGAATTAGCATTTTATCACCCACATTTCCAACGACTACAATTGTGTTCCTTTCAATGTGCTTTATGAACCCAGCAATACATTGTATGTCCCTTGGCATCATGGAACACCAATTCCACCTGTAGCAACTGTGATTCAAATCAACAACAACTAACCATCAATTAGGAAGCTATCTCGTTGCCTCACATATCACATTTTTAACCTTCTGAATATATGACCCCTTGTTTTACCTTGAGCAATCTGCCAGTAGAGTTGCTCAATCTTCTGGTATCTTACAAATAATTCTGCTAATGCTTCTCTTATGAGCTAACTCGAATGTAGACTTGACTGACGTTTTCACTTTGATGATATAAGTTACCAGAATAGAAAAAGCACAGATTGGAGTAGAAGCAAAAGAAAGCTCCTAATATCACAAGATGGGACTATTGAAGTGCCTACGTTCTTATCAAAAAAAGTCGAGGAAAATCCTGGAGCATGCTCCTCAATGCTGGTTACTTTTGTTGGCAATTGGTCCTTTCCAGAGGAGCTTTGCTCCCATTCCACCCTATATTGCTTCTCCTTTATTCTGTTTTCCGCTGTCAGGATGTGCCATCTTCTATTGTCATTCACAACAATATCCACACCATTCCATTTTATCACTCATGCTTCCTCACCCCAGATGATTTCCCTTTTCTCATTTTTGTTCTTCAACTTAATTTTCCCAACAATATCCACACCATTCCATTTTATAATTCATCCTTCCTCACCCCAGATGATTTCCCTTTTTTCATTTTTTTTCTTCAAATTAATTCTGGCAATACAACCGATCCAGTCACCGGTACAACCGATACAACCAGTTTGACATTTTTTTTGTTTTTTTGTTTAATTTATAAGTTAGACGGTCTAGACAAGTATCGATCTAGACCAGTTCGGTACCGACCAATCTTGACCACCAATGCGACTGGTACCACCGGACCGGCCTGATCCAATTTTTATTTTTTTTAATTTAAAATTTAAGAGCGGACTATTTTTTGTACCAGATCCGGATCGGCCGGTACTTGACGGTATCACCAGTCCAGACCGATATTGGCCGTGGCCGGTCCGGTCCCGGTCCAAAGACTTTAAACCTTGCAAGGCCTACCTGAAAGGTACCCAAAAATTCCATTGATTTGAAGAAATTACAACTATAAGAAACTGAAAGAGAACCGGCCTAGCCTTCTCCAGTTCAGGTCAAGTCTTGCCTTTATACACTACCATCATCCTTTACAATTCAGACTCTGTAATAACAAATCCCATGAACGAAGTAAAGATAACTAAACAGACCCAACCAGTTAGCTGTGTGTGGTGGCAGAAGGTGGGATGGGTCTTCTGATTGAAGCAGCACATACACAGACAATTAAGAGCAAGCAGAAAGACAAGACTAACTTGACGAGACAAAAAAAAAAAGGAGAAAACATAGTAGCAGTTACTACATCTTTGATTGGATGCGGCTCAAGCTTGGTTCAATTGTTCCATGAGGTTCGTCTGTTGGCGTAAAGACATCATCATCAAACTGCAAAATATCATTAGGAACATAGACAGGATTGCGAATCAGGATGTTCCCGCGTAAGCAATAGACACCATTCTAAAACTGCAAATAAAAGCTCACTGGTGTGTGAGTGATTTTAGTGACAAGCTTTTCTTCATGGCACACATCAATAACTCTGTAGTGAAAGATATAGAAAAACTTACATGTAGCAGAGGATTTACAGAGAACCAATTTAGGTATCCTTTTAAGAGATGGGTTGTTCTTAGTTGTTACTTAAAATGGATAGTATGGGTCCTAAGGAAAACAAAAGATCAGCTTTCTTTCTTTCTTCCCATACAAATACAAAATGGTTATTTTGGCAAAGGAAACCAAGACATACCCTAAGAGAAGCTACATGCCGCATGTACGACACAAAACCAGAAGAAAGATACCGATGCCCATAGTGTTTAAACTCGGTACCAGATCGGGGATCGTCCCGGTCCAATACCGAGTTGGGTCGCCGATCCAAATATGGCACAATTTTTTTTAAAAAAACCATAAAGGGGTGTCAGACGATCCATATTGGATCGTCCAAACCGTGTCAAATCGTCTAGATCAGATGATTTGACTCGGTTTCAGACCGAGTCAGAGAACTTTAGCAATTTTCGGGATCGGCTTGGGATCGTGACTCGTCCCGAACTGATCCCAAGTCATATCGGCCGATCCTGAGTCGGATAGGCCAATACTTAACACTATGCCGACGCCTAGGTAGGATCGCATAGACATGTATAAACTTTGGTCGGACCAATAATCCTTCTTTTGTTTGTTTGTTTTTTTTTTCCCTCTTTTTCTTCTTTCCACCAATGGAAGTCCAGTAGAAAGATACCGACGCCCAGGTAGGATCGCATAGACATGTATAAACACAATATTTACATTGGGACAGGAATGTCTGGACACGGGTCCAAGGTTTTGTTTCTGTTCATTTGTCAGTTTCATTCCATTTGAGGTAATTTTAGATACATTCTTCCGTGGAGATCGGTTTGTTTCTCATTTATAGTTTGTTTGGATATCTTTATCCATATCAATTTTGGATGGCCAAATGAAAATGGACTACGAAATGAACCTACCTTAACAATTGTCGGATTGTCTTTGCTGGGTAAATTAACTGGTAGGAAATGGAGATTCAGCATTCTAAGTTGGGTTGATGAAACGTCTGGGAACCTGAAACATGACAATCGACAATCAACCACAAGACAAGAAAACGTACAAATTTCACAAATGAGAGAGAGAGAGAGAGAGAGAGAGACAACCTATTGAGAACAGCCCTGGCCATATGATAAAGAGTGCTTTGAACAGACGTGCTGTATACCCCCTCTTTCGAAGGACCAAAGAAGGTGTCGACAAGAACTTTCTTCACATCCAGGAATCTCTCTGAAAAGTAAAGTTGCTTTGTAGGAATAGTAGGAAGAGATTCAAAAGCACATCTGCAATTGCAGAAATCTAGTGAGAATGCTGTCCTTTTAGATGTAAGTTTGAGGTTCGACCATGATACAAGCATACTTTTATGGTCCCCAAATAGGGAAAAAGGAAGTAGGTTATGCGACTGGTGATCTTAACCCATTAACATATGAAAATAAAAGAAACATAGAAGCCTTTTGAAGGATGATTAAGTTTCCATCCCAGTAGCCATCACATGTTATCCATCAGAACTTTCTGAAGGGAGAAACCGTACCTCCATGAGGCACTGACCTCAGTCGCCAGCATCCTCTCCCTTGTTTCTGGCAGAATCGTGTACTTGTCTTTAACAAATCCTTCAAAACCTGACTGTTAACATGAAAAAAACCCTAAGTGAGAAATCACACATGGATCAGATTCTTAAAAGACAAAGCATGGGGCGAAGCCTCATGAGCATATATTTTTTTATTTAGTGAATAAACACACAAAGTAATATATACATATATAATATGTATGTATGTCTGTATATACCAACATAAAAAGGAAATGTATACAAAGGGGTGCATAAATAAGAAAAAAGACATTTTCATATCAAACAATACAAAAATCGGACGTGCAATTCTAATTGTTGTATATGTATATATGTGTGTGTGTGTGTGTGTGTGTGTGTGTGTATTGGTAAGCATAAATTAGCCAAAAATTCAAATAGTGTTCAGTTGAAAATGATTGATAAAAAAGGATACTGCATACTCCAAAACTAGTGATGCTAAATCCCTTTTAACACCTACGAGGGATCTTTCAATCTAAGGTTTAAAAACCAAAAAACAATGGTAAAAAAATTTAATCTCCACTGTGTAGCAAGATCCTAAATTTACTTATTGTATGAGAATCATGGAATTTGAGCCCCAGGGTCAAGCCTCAAGATGTTTTTTGTAAACCTTGCCTTGAGGCCTAACCCTCACAATCCTTTTTACATCAGATTGCAGGGCATGTACTCATTATGCTTACAACTATAGTCCAAGATATAAATATCTGCATTTTGTACCACAATACATATCACATAACAGTAGAGCTTCTCTTTTCTGTTGAAAAATTGGAAATTGGAAAATATAAGCAAAAGTTTATAAGAACATAGTAAAAATACGCGTATGACAAATATGAAATATTTATGTTATCAAATCAGATGCCGCTGACTCTAAACAATTGAAGTCTGAAACTGTTGTTCTACAAATTCCCTTAAAACGATCAAGAGACCAAACATGCTAAGACAAGGGATGGAATCAATTCAGTCAGCATTGGCTCTATGAAGTCAGAGTCGAATCTTTGTGTTGGCTCTCCAATTCAACGTGAACAAGAATTCGAATGAGTGAAGCGATTTCTAATTATTGAGCTGGAATTCCAACGTCAAGTTGCCAAATTTCCGAAGGATGTGACATGGCCCAATTTTCTGAACTCTGAAACTGTAGGAGCTGACAGGAAAACACCTCAGTTTGAGATGAACCTACACAAGATCCCCTACTTCAAACAGTTATTCTAGCCGATATTGCACCACAGATTGACCAATTACCGGTAAAGGACGGTCAGTTGAGCCTTTGCCCGATACTAGAGATAAAAGAGGCAGAATTGACCAAGCAAGAGATAAGCATACGATTGAATCTCGAAGCTTGCTCTGCCTTTGGAACTTTCTAGCTATTGACCCCATCAAGGACTCTTCCATCCAAACATTCATCAAAGGAGGTAGAATGCCAGCAGCAAATGAGAATAGGGGGTCGTAATGGAAGTAAGTGACTGATAGATGCTCTTAAGGTAGATACTTAAAATTAGTGGGTAAGATGATCTAGTTGAGAGTGAATCTGTTATGAATAACTATCGTAAAAGTTCCATTTATAGTACAAATGATTACCTAGACATGTTCAGCTATTTAGATACTGATTTGGAAGGGTATCAATTTAATAGAATGCCAATAAGCCAATAACAGGATATTCTACCTTTCTTGGTGGAAATTTGGTAACCTGGAGAAGTGAAAAACAAAAAAATACTGGCCAAAATCAAGTGTTAGGGTAGGACTTAAAGCAAGGGCACAGACAATCTATGAGTCAATGTGGTAACAGATGGTCATACAGGAAATAGGTTATATGGCTCAGGGGTCTGAATAATCAAGATGCCATTTTCAGCCAGTGAACCTGTTTTCTATGAAAGGGCTAAGCATATAAAGATTTACTTCATTCCATGTATGGTCAAGGGTGAGAATATATCTACTCCAAACGTGACACTAGAAGGTCAATTGCTTGATTCATTTAACAAGGCATTCAGTCATGATCGGTTGCAGTTGAAGTATGAGTTGTAAGAAATTTTAATCTTTAATATATTTATATAGATAATATTAGTAGAGGTCAACTCTGTGCAACTCTCTCCCTTCTCTGGATTCTTTTCTTTACTTTCCTCTACCTGTCGTCTTTCTTCATTTCTTACAGGTGCTGTTTATGCCAAGATATTGAAGTAAAACAGAAAAGAAGGGTACAAAAGAAGAAGAATGCAAAAAGAAAAAGAGAGAATAAATAGGATAAATCAGCACGATATCAACACTTTGATACCGTGTTATAAAACTTAAGGGACCAGACAGGGAGCGAGAGTGAGGGAGTGAAAGCATGGAAGTATCAAACTTTGATATCTCAAAGGATTGAGAGCATCTGCAGAGCGCACATATAAATTTGATTTAAATCTTAGAGACATCTTATTTTACTCTTGTAAAAAATTATGGTAGTTTAAACGTTAAGAACAATTTATTTAATTATTTTTCTAGTCAACAAGATAGTTATTTACTTTATAAATAGATAGTGAGAATTAATTATTTTTCTAGTCAACAAGATAGTTATTTACTTTATAAATAGATAGTGAGAATACTATTAAAAAAGAGATTATAAGATAATTATTTATTTCATAAGTAACGAGTGACAACATTATAAGGAGAAAAAAATGTTCATAGGTGAGAGGAATTTTCTTTATAGGTTTCAGGCAAAGGACTAACATTTATTTTCTAATAAAGCAAACAGGGAATTTGTATTCAGACAAGAGGCTGACAAAATTTGGCCATATACACTTGTACTTTAACCTGGTGATAGTGGAAGGAGAGAGGGATGGAGGGAGAAGGAGATGGAGAGGGAGGGAGGGGGGAGAGAGAGAGAGAGAGAGAGAGAGGGGGGGGGGGGGCGGGGGGGAGGGAAGGAGGGAGAGAGAGATAGAGAGAGAGAGTGAGAGAGAGAGAGAGAGAGAGAGAGAGAGAGAGGGCGAGGGAGCAGATAACAACAGCTGCAAGCTGATATATTCTGCCTACAAAGTAGAACAGTGATTGGAAATTCTAATCCAAATGAACAGGACTACAAAAATAGGATCTGGCAAACTCACAATAATACTATTTTCCAGCTACTCAACAATCTTAGAAAAGAACTTAAAAGATGTCTGGTTAACCCAAAAGAGCACCAAGTTCCAGCTATTCAACAATCTCTAGAAGAACTTAAAAAATGAAGTCATTATTAATTTCGAACTCTAGAGGTGTCTACAGCCATTAACCTTATTAGAGTTTTGGAATAAAATTCAACTACAAACTTAATGGAAAGTTTCTCCTCCTGAAACTTCTATTACCCAAACAAATCTATTTTAACAGTTATCCTACGTAAAATAATAAAAAAATAAAAATAAATAAAAAATAAAAACTATTTTAGCTAAGAACTTATGGAGTTCTGGATTTCAACATTCAGAGAACAAGCTCTTCATAGCCTCCATCAGAGTACATGATTCTCCCCAAGCTGGAAGAACTCCTATGAGATCTTTCTGTAGTCTGGAGGATGTTAGTATTGGTCTTCTGCAGGTTACCATCAGTAGCAAAGAGTTTATAAACTTGGCAAGCCTTAATACTTGACCAAATATCACTTTATAGTATTTGGAAATTCGTTCTTGTTAATTTAACGACCTGTTTCAATTTCTTCTTTAGTCTTCTTTGTAACGGACTGCTTCAATATCACATCATCCTCTTTAACTTTTCTTCAACTTAGACACTAAAATCCCTGGACAAATGGGACTAGAAGGAATATCATTCGAAATTCCACAATTTACTTCAGCACGTCTTAAACTGAATGCCTCATGTCCTCCTCCAACTACTACTCCCTTGGCAAGATGTTTGTCATTGAAGACAATCATAGGATCAATGGCCATATTCTTCTCTACGAGCACATCACTTTGTCTTCCCTAAGGATCACATCCCCATCTACTGACCCCAAACATTTGGTTAAATAAAACAGCAGTCCACGAACTAGTTATATGGCCTTCATGTCTGACACTAGGCCCATCAGGATTTCAAAATCCTGTCTATCCAGATTTTAGAAAAATTGCTCTGTTACAGTTGACATTATTGAAGATAACGGATCACTTCTCCATCTTCAACCCAAAGCAACAGTTCCATATGGTGACAAAGTTTAGCTGCTGTTAAGCATAAGAAACACAATGAAGATTAAAAACCTCTCTGAAATTTCCCAATTTGGGAAAAGTTACAATTATAACCATATTAATTTCTACTGATATTTTAGATACCATCTATATATGTCCAATTTATTGTATAAACACTATAAAGGAGTTTATATATTTCCCCATATCACTACAGGGATATATTGGCATATCAGGAAAAAAATTTAAATTTTGGATTGAATTAAATAAGCTTTTATATATCTTTAGATCATTGTGATCTTTATAAAACTCCCAGTTAGCTGTAAATCATCTTGCAAACTTTAGTTCCAATTATGAAAAACTCCACCGATAACCGCTTGTATGATCTATTATAATCAAAAATACTACATGCAAGCAATTATATAGTTACATCACTATAAAGGAAACTTTGAATCAACAAATCATGCTTTTTACTGTTTGCAAATCCGACACTTACTACCTGTGTCAAGGTATGATGTTTATAATGATATAAGTGCAATAGTTGAAACACTCACTTTGAGATTTTAATTCATATGGTGACCTGAAGAAATATGCCGTTCTCATTTTCAAAGTGTTTGGCTGCAATTTTTTATTTTTTTTATTTATTTATTCTACATAACTAACTATCAAGTTGAAAAGCTAGGAATTATGGTAAACAAATGTGAACTTTCGGATGTACGAGTGCATAGAGAAAAAATGCATGAAGAATGTGGTATTATCTGATTCAGGGGCTTTAGAACCAATATAAACTACTAGATTTTGATAAACATACCTAAAAGATTAAATGAATTGAAATTCAATTTATGCAAAAAATTTGCAAGAAAAAGCAAAAGTTAAGCCCTACCTTGGTTATTTTCAGCAATGCTAATCCTTCAATTCCAGATGTAATCCTTAAGGCACCGGACTTTTTCACAGTTACTTCTGTTGTGTGCCTTTCAGATCCAAGTTTAAACCCTTATGTCCAAAAGACAATTGCAAAGCTTACTAACCTTTTTTTTCCTAGCAAAGACATAGCAACTCAAAACTGAGCATATTGACAGAATTGCAGATCAGCATTGGAAGACCTAGCAGCAGTGACTGTTTTGACAACACAGGAAAACAGTTAAAATCTTCAGCAATGGTATAGAACAAGCCTGTTTGATGTCTCATCCATTATATGAAAACATAATTACAGAGCATTATGACAGTTTACATCACTCGGACAAAATTAATTGTATTATGTTGAGTTAAAAAGGGACTATCTAGTATATAAGTTCCATTCCCAAAGGAATGCCTACTTGAGAGTTTACCGAGTTATGAATAACCTACATGCACCAGAAACTTATTGGTTGAAAGACAAAATAGATTCTTGGTATATGCATATTAATATTATCAGGTATAAAGTGTATACACTGTGATAAGTGAGGTTGGTAATCAGTCATGAATCACAAGATCAGTTACTCATTTTGTATAGTAGATAATGAAACTAAACTAATAGAGAAAAGAAGAATATACAGTGATAGGACCCCAAACATGGGTCTTAGAGAGGAGGGGGATGGGGGGCAGCAACAAAGAAAGGAACAAGCACAAAAACTAGAGAAGTACAAGCAATGAAAGGAAATACGCCTATAGAGTGAACCCCTCCCAGCCTTAACAAGGTAACAGCATAAAATCTCCACAGTTGGAATGCCCCAAAACCAATCACCCCTCATCAGAGTGAGCCAGCCTGACCAGGTGAGCTAACTGCGAAGAGTGCTCCTGTGAGAAAATGAACCAATAAATAGTTGTGGATGATTCGCCCTCTACTAACAGTAACAGTGCTGAAGCCCTGGACCTTCAACTCCCTCAAACCATTCGAAAGAAACCACATCTCAGACCTGAGTGCTCTATCCTCCCCTACTGGAACATAATACACACAAGGGATAGTGCCGACATGGTCCCTAAAAACGCCACTAACCCCTAAAGATCCTAGTTTACCCATTGAGCTGACATCAAAGTTAGGTATAACGATCCCTCTGTAGGCAGACTCCAAATGACCTGACCACTATTGGTCCATAGTGGGGAGGCCGCTATTGTCTCCCAGCACCTAGCAACATCTGTCATCTATACTCCCTTTAACTCCAGCAGTATGCAATCCCATGAGGCCGCCATAACTCTGATGCTGTCAACGATACCAAGAGTCCTCATCCACCTATCCTCAAAAAATACATCTGTTTTGCTCACCCCAAATGAACCATCAAATGGTACAGAAATATGATCTGTCGATAAATCTTCCCCTCTTCCCTAGAAAAGGGAGTCTTTACTAACCAAAATGAGAGAGAAGAGTCCTCAACATAACCCATTGCACCCCTATCAATCCGAGGAAGAAATTCCATACCTCCATGGCAAAAACACAGTGAAGAAATGATGATCAATAGATTCACAATCCTTTATAGACATAAAGCCTACCTGTGGTGAAAGGGCTACAAACTTCTCCTCTTTTGCAACATATCAACAATGTTAATCTTATAGAGAAATAGGATCCACACAAATGCATTGATATTGGATGGGATTCAGGATCTCCAAAGGATACTAGAAGAAATAGGAAGACTATGAAGGTCCTGATTGTTGGAATGTGTCCCACATCACCTGGCTTTACCCCGTCTGTGCTGGTTATAAGGTGCCAATTCCCCTCTTCTTAACACCTAGGTTTAAGGAGTTGAATGGGTTGGGCTTTTCAACTTGGTAGCAGAGCTTGGTTGGGTTTGTTATCCGGTGTTCTCCGGCTGTTGTGGTCCAGGGGGGGGTGTTAGAATGTCTCCCACATCGCCTGGCTTTGCCCCGTCTATGCTGGTTATAAGGTGCCAGTTCCCCTCTTCTTAACACCTGGGCTTTAAAGAGTTGAATGGGTTGGGCTTTTCAACTTGGTATCAGAGCTTGGTTGGGTTTGTTATCCGGTGCTGTCCGGATGTTGTGGTCCAGGGGGTGTGTTGGAATGTGTCCCACATCGCCTGGCTTTGCCCCGTCTGTGCTGGCTATAAGGTGTCAGTTCCCCTTTTCTTAATACCTGGGTTTTAAGGAGTTGAATGGGATGGGCTTTTCAACTATGTTGGAATGTGTCTCACATCACCTGGCTTTGCCCCGTCTATGCTGGTTATAAGGTGCCAGTTGCCCTCTTCTTAACACCTAGGCTTTAAGGAATTGAATGGGCTGGGCTTTTCAACTTGGTATGGTTGGGTTTGTTATCCGGTGTTGTACAGCTATTGTGGTCCAGGGGTGTGTTGGAATATGTCCCACATCGTCTGGCTTTGCCCTGTCTGTGCTGGTTATAAGGTGTCAGTTCCCCTCTTCTTAACACCTCGGTTTTAAGGAGTTGAATGGGTTGGGCTTTCAACTCTGATCCCTACAGATAACAGTGAAGGAAGAAATCGGAGATCCCAGACTCGA
>JAUPMG010049637.1:0-13948 GCA_031762675.1 Pachysandra terminalis | reverse complement strand
ACTAATAAAGCTAACTCTGATTCACATCAGGTTAATTTGCTCTTAGAGGCAAATATTGAGATACCCGACGATGTAATGCCGTTACATTGCTTTCAATGACTTCTTTGTTCTAAAAGAAAGGATATCGTGTAGATCTAGCTAGATAACTCAAAGAATAGTTATTGATCAACACGGACCCTACTACCATACAAAAGAGTACTTGCATAATTGGAATAATAGAGCTGCAAATACCGCTGTTCTTAAACCTAAACCGGATAAGCTAGTTAAGACTCATCGTGTAAGTCACGCTGGGTTGATCTTGAGTCACTGTGAGATAGAGGCAGACTCAACACAACTCAACCAACCTTTATGAGCCAAAAATGGTTGAGCAGGTTGTGTGGGTGGTTTTGTGAGTATTCACCAAGTATGATATTTCTGATCGACGGGAACCTAAATCAACGAGTGACCCTATCACGTCTCTAGAAGAACTAAGGAGTTAAACTGGTGGACCGTCTAACACCGGTCGAACCAGGCTAAGGAAAATAGCAGGTCAAGGTGTTAGAGATTTTCCAACCCCTAGGGATCTAATTGAGATTATGGCTGAACCTGTTGCAGGCTGCCTACGTACCCAAATATGGATCAAGTCAAACATAGTTCACGGTCTGGTAATTTCGTCAAAGGTCTCCCTCCTTTTTTTATCATCCTCCCGAATGAGGGAAGTGAGACAGTATTTATAGCTATTGGAAGAGAGTTAACTGCAGTTAGCATTACTAACTGCTATTTTTGACGATGGTTAAAACGTTCACCTGGGGTAGTACGCATCATGTACCCCAGTCTCTTAGGTGGACCAATCACAAGTCATTTGATGAATTACAGGCTTGCCACTGAGAAACCATGACACGGCCTATAACCCCAAATACGGTCAAGTGTTGGCGAGCCTCATGACACCTTAATATGGGTGTCGGCGATCAGTAGATATTCATGGTAATGAAAGCTGTTTAGCCTTGGCATCATTGAGACTGTCTAGTCTTGACGCCATCGAGGCAACTAGTCTTAGTAATTTCGAGGTCCTTGAACCTTAGTACTTTCGAGACAGTATGACCTTCTACGCTTCGCTCTAGACGGCGGTAGTATAACCTTCTACCTCTTAGAGCATCGCTCTAGACGGAGGTAGTATCGCCTACAACGTGATTGAGAATCGCTCTAGACGGAGGATAGTATCGCCTACAGCGTCATCGAGCATCGCTCTAGACATGGGATAGTATTGCCTACGATGTCATAGAGCATCGCTCTAGACAGATGACAGTATCGCATACGACATCATCGAGCATCGCTATAGACGGAGTATAGTATCGCCTACAACATCATCGAGCATCGCTCTAAACGGAGGATAGTATCAACGTCTTACAACTTCCAGGGGGATCTCTCCCCTTAGGTGTAAATTCATTTCGATGTCGATGCCTTACAGTCTCCAGGGGGGGTCACTCCCCTTAGGTGTAAATTCATATCAATGTGTTCACCTGGACGCATCTCTTTGGTAAACGTGAGGTGCACCTCTAAGGCTCTCAAGAACTCGAGGGGTTGTCCCATCGCAGGTGGGCGCCCTCGAGTATGACTTGAGAGGATGTCCCGTCACAAGTGAGACTCTTAAGAACCCCGAGGGGTTGTCTCATCACAGGTGGGCTCCTTCGAGTATGACTTGAGAAGTATTTCTGCATTGGCATCCTGCTGTAAAGGGGTCTGGCATCCCGTTGTGGAGTACTTGTTGATATTAGCTGCATTGCATATTCATTGTAGTGTTGATCATCTTATGATTTATGTAATAAAGGGTCATTATGGTAGCGCACTACCTTCTCCCTATATCTATGTCTTGATTATATATTCCTTGAATCGGTTCCTCGAACCGACCTAGGTTCTTCCTTAGGAAGTTCCCGAGGGTTATACCCATGGGTATTTGTAACCACCTGAACTTTTATAAAACTATAACTTAAAAACTTAAGGATTAAATGGTAATTTGATAGATTAGTAATTTAACCTCATTAATAAATTAGGATTAAAATATTTAAGATCCTTATTCTAAATAAAATATTTTAGATACCCTTAAGTCACCTAAAACTGATCAGGTTAACCAGATAGACTTAGAACGTAATAATGGTCAGATAACTGGATTTAGTAGATAAATAAGAAATAAAATCAATTAGGAAGATAATAATTAGGTTTAGCAGCTTGGTAGACCCATTTTCTAATCCTAGACCTAATCTCACAATTAGAAGTTAATCGGAAATTATAAAGCTAGAAATCTAGTTTTGCCCTTATGGCTGTTTTATATTACAAGTATGCCCTTAGTCTATAAATAGGACCCTTAACCCTCTTTTCCCTCATTTCTCTTTCTTTCTCTCAACTCTGTTTTCTCTCTGGAGCTCTTGGAGAAGAAGGAAGACCCGTATCCCCAGATGCGCAGCGGACCTCCTCGGACGCGACCTGGCTAGTGGAGTAGCTACGGATGCAACTCGGCAAACCCCAAGTTGAGTCTTCTTTCGATGTCTTGCGTATTTATTCTTATTTCATCATTATGAGCATGGGCGAAGATTGTGTGTGGATGTGTTCTTCCTTCCCCCATGAGTTTGATCATCGATTTGATGATTTTTGGGATCTATCCCTGTGCCCTAGTGAACTTTTCCTTCGTGGGTGATCCACACGATCCAATCTTGCATTCCCGGTTTCTAGGGTTTGGAATTAGGGAAATTCTTGTGGATCTCTGATGTAGATGGATCCCCTTGACATAGAAACCGATTTTGTATCTTCCTTAGTGGATGTGCTACATTTGGGAGAATGCCCACTCAGGCACGACCTCGGATTTGCCCGAACCCGAGTTTCGGCGACCTTCTCGGTTAGCCAAAGACCCCACTGAGATACTTAATGTACCTGGTTTGAGCTTCGGCCACCTCTTCGGTTTGCCGAAGAGACCCACCGAGACCCCTCGACGACCTCCTCGGTTCGCCAAGCTAACCGCCGAATGACAGACAGTGTTTCCAGTTCGCTGGAAGGGCCTACGAACCACTTTTTGGTTCGCCGAGACCATTTCGGTGCACTGACGACCCCGCCAAATCTTCCTCGGTTCGCCAAGCACCTCGCCGAGACTCCAAACTTACTCCTTTAATTTCCATACCTTTATTTGTGTCTGCGATAGTATAGAATCGCTTCATATGCTGCTTTTAGATGTATTATTAGTATGTGTGAATGGTCTAGGGTGACATTTGAATGCATAACTTTGACCTGTTAATGGTTTAGTTACTTCAGTGTTATTCTTTAGTATTATTATTGCTCTTGATTTAACTTAATGCATATGCTTCTTACTCTTGTTCCTTGTGAGTTACATTTATGTATTCTTTAAACTTGTGTATGACAGTATGAATCATAATGTTGAGTGATATTGAATGAATCATTTGATGATTGACCATACACACAGTACACTGACATTGAACGATTAGCTAATGTGCACCTTTTCACTTGCACAACATTGGCTCGAGACCAAAGATTGGTCAAGAGAAATACCCTGCTATCCAAGACCACACGGTTGTGTCTCGTGATTGAAATGAGAGTGATGTGAAACCCACATCTAGTGAGGAGACTGGCAATGACGAGTTGAGGGATTAGCTACCCCAATAGACTCTCTTATCGCCTAAGTGCTTTGTACCTTGGATGTGAGAGAAAGAGACCTCTGTATTATGTCAAGTGTTCATGATTTCCTGAGGGAGACCGCACGTGGGTGCAAGTCTCGGTACACAGTACCACTAATAAAAAAATAAGGTGGGGTGATTGTGACTCCTAGGTAGAAAGCCCTTAAAACTATGTTGTACACATAGAATAGTCCTATCTCCTCTATAACCGTTACGACGGGGGATAATTTCAGGTCGCTGGAACATCCTGGGGCAAATTCAGGTTGCTGGGACACCCCGGATTTAGAGACTGGATCAAGAGGAAACATGCCACATTGACATTCTAACAGAGAAGTATTTTGCTTTGCATATTAGACTGCTTGCTAGCTCACCTTGGTGATTTATGAATTTAGACGCACAACATACATAATAAGTAATTGACCACATGCATTTTTATTATGATTATAACCTTATGCACAGCCGTTATGTTTGACAAATGGACGCACACTACCTTGAACTTTTCTTCATAATGTTGGAGTATGAGTAAATACCTTTCATCGAAGGATTTTTCATCCGGAATTTCCAGCTAATGTATGTTGAATTATACTTTTCATGTCTTGGAGCTTGTTCGTCCAGAGAGAGCTTGGGTATGGGGTATAAATCAATCGTACCAAGTGTAGGATTGTTTTAGAGTTAGACCCATGGTTTTAAATTTCGCCGGCATGCCGGCGAAATGTCGCCATTTTACAGGTTGGCAAAATGGAGATATTTCCCCATTTCGCCAAAATTTCGGTGAAATATAGGCGAAATTTCGCCAGACACCCCTTGGCGAAATGTCTGGCGAAATCGAAATTTAAAACCTTGGTTAGACCCTCTTTTAATAATCTTGTAAAAGATTAGATTTTTATCTTTAGTTACTTATATCTTACTAGAACATGTTATTTTGCTTACACCTATGTTTTGACCATTGTTATTCACTCTCGTAGAAATATGGGGTGAAGGTTGCGATTTAAGCCTGAAAATTTCATAATTGAGAATTTCTGGTTTGGGTCGTGACAGTATCAGTGGGGATCTTGCTATGTGTCGGTCATAGTCTTGACACATGGTGGTTCATTATTGGGCTATCTGCTTTTAATATTTTTCATATTTACATTTCAGTCCCCCTGACCTCAACGATTATCTCCAAGATATTGGCGTGGTCGTGGTATAGTTTGACTAACATTATCTGCACATCGATCACTTCCATTGAGCATTGAAGTGGCGTGGAAATGTATCTCTTAGTTGGCATCCTATCGTGGAGTATTGGCACCCCGCCATGAAGTATAGAGACGTATCTCTTAGTCGGCATCCTGCCGTGGAGTATTGGCATCTCGCCACGAAGTATAAAGATGCATCTCTAAGTCGGCATCCCGCCATGTATTATTGGCATCCCGCCATGAAGTATAGAGACACATCTCTTTTGTAAATGTGAGGCATACCTCTATGCCGACATCCCACCATAGTCATGTGGTAATATGATGGTCATCGTCAACGTACATCGTTTGCCGCTAGGGCCAATCCCATAGGACTGGGCTCTGTTTTTGATACTACATCTTTTGTTCTTGGGCTTTGGTACATACACTAGTCCCCACGGGACTTGGTAATAATAAATCATAATCATAGTGTCTGGCGCCACCTCATCCGCAGGATGGAGGCTGCCTTTGATGCCCCCTTGCTCTTGGGGTCTGGTCCAGGTAGTAGTAGTAGAATCAGTTCCCACAGGATCTGATAATAATTTTTTAAGTTAATAAATAAATAATAATTTATTTTCCTAACACCACCTTACCTGCAAGTGAGGGCTGCCTTTGACGCCCCCTTCTCTTGGGGTTTGGCACCAGTTTGATTAGTCCCCATGGGACTTAAAATATTGGTTTAACTAAAAGTCAATAAATTTCAAATTTTCCTGGTGCTACCTCACCCGCAGGTGGGGACTACTGTAGTAACCTGGACCCAACTGGAAAATTATAGATTAAATCCTAATTAATCTAATAATTACGCACCGGGGATTTTAAGAAAGATACAAGGAAGAATTGGACTAATTCGTAATTCTAGAAAATAATTGGTTAAAATATGTAATTAACCAAACTTCAAATCTAATTTGGACTGGGACTTTAAATAGAACCTAATCTGAACCGGGCTATTAGAGTGGACCTAGGACCCAAATCGAGATCCAATTAAAGATTAGATAATTAAGTAATTTAAAATAAGTAGGAAGGTTATAACAGGAAAACCACCTCCTAAGTCTGGACGAATTCCTCATTAAGGAAGATTCAATTTTTAGATTTAAATCCAGATTTGAAATAAAAGAGGATAATTAGGAACTTTCTTCAAAAATTGAAACTCTCCCTTATTGCTCCACATGTCCAAAAGAGAATGAGTGAGAAGGGAAAGCTTCCCATGGTCTCACACGCTCAAACTAGAAGGAGAAGAAAATATGGGAGAAGAAGGGGAAAACCAAAAAACATTAGAGAGGAAAATGAAGAGACCTAGAGGGGAGTAGGAAAAAGAAGAAATAGAAGAGAAAAAGAGAAAAGTATACTGTAAGAGGAAGACAGAGAATCACAGTAACAGAAAGAGACCTAGGAAGTGTAAGAAGAAGGAAGAAAGTGAAGATGAGGAAGATGTTGGTTATGACGGGCATGAAGAGGGTGAGGACGAGGATGACTAGCTAGAGGAAGAGGACAAAGGAAAAAGAACATTGATTAAGCAACATCAAAAGAGGCAGGAGAAACTAGATGAAGAAAGGGACTACAACTACTAGGCTGAGAAGTAGGGATTTCCCATAGAAAGAGACCTAGGAAGTGTAAGAAGAAGAAAGAAAGTGAAGATGAGGAAGAGGTTGGTTATGACGGGCATGAAGAGGGTGAGGACGAGGATGACTGGCTAGAGGAAGAGGACAAAGGAAAAAGAACATTGATTAAGCAACATCAAAAGAGGCAGGAGAAACTAGATGAAGAAAGGGACTACAACTACTAGGCTGAGAAGTAGGGATTTCCCATCGATTTATGACAGTTTTATCCATAGATCTTAATAATGCTTTAGATAATGTGTTAGGAAAGAATCGAATGGCTTGAATCTCACATGTTTAATCCCATGATAATTATTGGATGTTTGTTTATAATATTAAGATCTGATGATTTTGACACATTTGATGTATGATTGGATGAGTATGATAAATTAGTAATTAGTATGATTTTTGGTATGATATACATCTTGAATGATTGATGCGTTCTTGTTTAACAAGTTATGTTGGTTGGATCCCAATGTGTTAAGTTTGATTCGTGTTCATGATGATATGTAATGTTATTGATTACTTAGAAGTATAGAAATGTATTTTTATGATGATGTTCACGAAACCCTAGGAGAAAACCAAATTCTGGGCTGATCTGTATGTTCGTTAGGCCACTCGGTAGGTCATTAGGTACATACGGAGACATCTACCGAACAAGTGAAAGTTGCGGGACGATCGACCGAAACTCGGTACATACCGAGACATCAGCCAAGACCCTCGATAGATCATTCGATACATACCGATACATCTACCGAGAATTATCTAACTCTCTGGATGATCGACCGAAGCTCGGTACATACCAAGGTATCAACCGAACTCCTCGGTAGATCATTCAGTACATACCGAGCATCTATCGAAGCACAAAAGACTTCAAAATTTATGAGGAAGCCGTAATAGATGATTGGAACATGAATGTATGGTTAGACGCACTACAAAATGATTGATTGTGTTTATATGATATGAGGTACATGATAGACTGGTTGTCAGTATGACTGACTATGATGTGTGACTATGTATGATGTGTGTGGTATTAGTAGTATCCACTGGAAGTCAATGGGATTGACTATATGTTTGGTCTATGAATGGTTTGAGTGGTGCTTGTAGCATTCACTATCCAGGTTTATGCCTTGTTCTAATGATGTTTTGTATGATGTATGAGGGGGTACTGGGAGTATCCACTATCTGTGCATGAATGATTGTGATGTTTGAATTATATTGTGGGTGATGCTGGGAGCATCCATTGTATGGTTTGTGAGTGGTGTTGGCAGTATCCGCTGGTAGTCACTGGGATTGACTAGGTACTGAATATATGGTTGAGAGTGGTGCTGGGAGAATCCACTGGTATTCAATGGGATTGACTATGTTTTGTGTAATGGTGTGTTTCCACCGTGGGTGAAAGTCCCTTAAGGAATGGTAAGGTTTACTAGTGTGTTCTTCTATGCGGTGAAAGTCCCTTAAAGAACAAGGTTTACTGGTGTGTTCTCCTGTGAGGTGAAAGTCAAGAACAAGGTACTGGTGCATTATCCGTGAGGTGAAAGTCCTTTAAAGAATGGAATGGTGCATTCTACAGTGGGTGCAAGTCCCTTAAAGAATGGATTGATTCTGAATGATCATGTGGTTAGGCTAGGCCTAATTACTTTTGCATAGTGCATCATCATTCGCATTCATGTGCACACTTGCATCATATCATATATCATCATTCAATTGCTTATCATGCTTGAAGTGAGTGTTTGTGTGCATTAATTAAGGTGACTGTTTGTGTGTTGCATGAAGTGATTGTTGTGTGTTGTGACATGGTGGGACCATGTGGATTGTGATTTGTAACATGGTGGGAGCATGTGTATAGTGTTTTAAGGCATGGTGGGACCATTTGGTTTGATTGTGAAGCATGATGGGATCATGTGGAACTCTGTTTGAAACATGGTAGGATCACGTGGTTTGCTTATTGTGCATAGTGGGACTATGTGGTTACTGGTCGTAGCATGGTGGGACCATGTGGATATTCTTTGTGAACATTGTGAAACTATGTGTTTGTTATGCGATACTTTTTTTTTTGTATTACATGGTGGGACCATGTGGATATTTGTTTGTGTACATAGTGGGACTGTGTGTTTGCTTGTATTACATCGTGGACCATGTGGATGGGTGTTTGGTTAAACATAGTGGGGCTATGTGGGTTATGTGGTGTGCATGATGGGATCATGTAGGATATGTTTGGATTCATAGTGGGACTATGAGAATTGGGTTGAATGCATGATGGGATCATGTGTGCCCTATGATTTATCATGGTGGGACCATGTGAACAATTGTTATGATATGATATGACTAGTTGTGTGATTTTCATGTGTAATAAGATTACAATGTTGAATGCTCAAAATGAATCAAATTAAAGAAAGAGGAATAAATCCGACCCCGACCCGACCAAGCTAACCGACTAAGTCGTCGACCGAGTCCTGTTCAGCCCAAATCGTCATAAAATCTGGTTTGTTTGGAAAATGAATTTTGGCCTTTTCTTTTAAACAAGGAAATATGAGAAGGAACTGATTTAGGAAGCAAAACCAGCACCGAATTAGTGGGGGCAAAAGAGGGAATTAATTAAAAGAATTGGGAAGAAAATAAATTCAAAAAAAAGCAAGAACCAAATTAGTGGTTGGAAACCAAATTAGACGAATGGCTGGAGAAAAGACTGAATTTTGAAGAAAACGTCACCAAAAGTCTGGTGCATTTTGGCGTGAATTAATTCTACAAGCAAACCGAATTAGCAAGAAGATTTGAATTGGCTTGGGAAAGAAAAAGGCAACACCAAATTGAATTGGAAAGAGGAGGACGGCATTGGCTTGGGAAACAAAAAGGAATTCAAAACTGAATTAGAAAGAGATGATTAAGAAGGAAACCAATACCAGAATTGGGAAGAAGTGGTTCGTGGAAGCAAAGAGGAGAATCGTGCATTCTTGAGTGTTGGAGAAGGGGAATTCATTAGTTCTATAAATAGAGGGGAAACACCAGTTTCCCAATCATCCCTATTTTTCTGTATTTTTTCTACACGTTTTTGGAGTTTTCCTCTTCTTCCATGGCAGCCTAAACTTATGCAAAGGCTAGGCGTCAAGTTCTCTCGTAATTGGTATGAGCTTTTATTGTAATTCTTATTGATTTTAATTGAATTATGTTTGATTGTTTATCTATTTTGATTCTTTGTGATGTATGAGTTTTTCCACACTTTTTATGAGTCCAATCATGTTTTTCTCATTATTAAGAGGAATTTCTCATGGTTTCTAATAGGAATCTATAATTAAATTGAATGGGTTTTTCTAAAAGTGTTCTAGCCACGTCGTTAACCACGGTTACAAAGCGTTCCTGAATTATGTTAGTTCAACCGAATCAAAGGTTTTCATAACAATCAAATATATGATATTTTATCCGAGTTACAATGAATTTCATACTAGTTCAAGGATCTGCCTCAATGTTTGAGCATTCTCACCACTGAATTTAACCCTTTTATTTTTTTTTTATCCTTTAAATTTCTTTTAGATTAATACCAGTAATTTTTCCACCATTATAATTGTTCTTTAATCACGTTTTGTCTTTGATATCCGTGTTCTCTGTGGTTTGACCTTGGACTCACCAAGTATTATATTTCTTCGAACTCCTGCACTTGGGATTGAGCAAGAAAATTTTGAAACATAAAAGATAGAAGACAAAAGAGAAAACGTTAGATGATGTAAGCATATAAAATCTCATCAGTTGACTGGACGAGGTGGTCGCCTTCGAAGAATTAGTTGAGACGACGGCTTTGGCTTGCTTTGTGGAAATCTTGCGGACGCCTCCCACTGAAGGTTTGGTCTTCATACCGGAGAGTTGTGACAATTTTAACCTTGGGTGCTTAACAGGAATGGTAACCAGTGGCACTCTCATCGCCTTAGTCTTAACGAACAAATAAGCGTCGTACCAAAAATCTTACCAAAATTCCACCATCTCTGGAGTAAACCCTACGTAGGGACTATCGCATGTCACCATTATATTATCTTTGGAAGTGTGAAATAATTGGCAGAAGCCTCTTCTGGTGTAAGCAAAACTTAATACAAGTACATCAATCTCGGGCATCTGTTCCAAGGTGGGGTTTGCATAAACCCAAATTGGCGGATGAAGCATTGGGGATTATAAGATTTGGTAGTGTAACCCTCATCCCACTCTACTCGCGCTGGAAGACGTCCCAGAAGAATACTCATAACATAAGCAATGAATGTGGGTAATACACTAGATCGCTTACCAAAACGCACCTTGAGTCGGATGTTGGTAACCAACAGGTTGTACTCTAGGAAACAACATAAGGTAAGGGCGAAATATGAAGCATGATTCATCATCAACTAAGGAGATAAAGTCAATATTCTTTCCTTGCTTAGCATGAGCCCACAATGCAGCACGGGAATGATTCTCACCATCCATGAGGAGGACACGAGGAGAAGAACCATATTTCCAAAAGCACTCCAATATGAAAAGCTGTAAAACGGGAGCATGGACGAAAGCTTCAACACATCGCCACTAAAAGTGATATTTATCGAGTCCGAATCACCAACTATTTCCAGACCGAGCAACACATGGACGTCTACAAGAGAAGGGGCGAACTCTCCCCAAATGTCTATGAAAGTGTGGGTGTCTTTGTTCCAATGACAAATATGATGATATATGGCCTCCCAATCCACAAGGATGTCTGACTTGCAACATGCTTGCACGACGTCCCTTAAACCACATTGATGAAGCTTTCGCTGAAGAGAAGCGGTCCCCATAACATCAAGGCACCATTTGCGCCAACTAGTTGGGTGGCGCGAGTGCGATTGAAACCGAACTTTGCTAGGAGGATAAGCTCTAGATTCAAAATTCACACGAGGAATTGAAGCCAAGGGAGGAGTTACCCCATTTTCGGCTGTCGTAGGAGTAAATAGACATGTCGTGACGCTTGTCAGTTCTTCCAGTTGTTTGGGCGAGGAGGCACATACCTCCATAGGGTATTGTCTATTAACGCATCATCCGACCAATCCTCTGAAGGTTCGGGAGGACCATCTTCATGAGAATATTTCAAGGGATTCAATACGCAGGACATTTTCATTCTTTCCATCGTGAGCAAAAAAAAAGAGAGAGGAAGAAGGAAGATCAAGAAGATTTTCCTCCTTTAGAAGATGGGAAGGAAAGCTCTCTAAGAATGAGAATGATGGGTAAGTTCACTTTCCCCCACACATAAAGAATAAGGGGGAACGAAAATTTTAAAACCCTCTCTTGTCTTTGCTTTCGGCGCCAATGCCAAAGGAGGCTTAGCCCATAGTGTTTTCCAAGAAAACAATTTCTGTGTTAAAAAAAAAAACTTTTGACTCACTAAATTTTGGGACTTGGGAGTTGTTTTTGAGATTTACCTCCCAAGGGTCTCACCAAATTTTTGGGGACATGGGAGTTGTTTTTGAAACGCAGGGCAATAATTGGTGCGCAGGAACTATGCTTGCAAATCTCAACGTGCCCACGCCAATAATCTCGAGTTTATCGTCATGGTCAGGGGGACTTGAATGTAGATATGAAAAATGGTAAGGGAAAATAGTCCAATGATAAATTGACACCTGTCAGGATCGTGACTGGTATGTGAGCAAAGTCTAATTGATTCCTTGGGTGAGACCCGTGGGCATGATACAAGCAGCAACCCGAACTGGTTCGGAGCAAGTAGTGTTGAAACATGGATGTGGGGTAAAGCTAGCGCATTACCGTGATGACTCCAGATATTGTACAAGTCATGAGGCGACCAATGCATTTATGACGGTTATACACAACAAGACAAATATCGCTGAATACTCCACGATGGGATGTCGAACCCCCACAGCGAGATGTCGAATACTCCATGATGGGATGTCGAACCCCCATAGTGAGATGCCGAATACTCCATGATGGGATGCCGAACCCCGACAATGGGAATGCCGACTACTCCACGGTGGGATGCCGAACCCCCACATTGGGAATGCCGACTAATCCATGGTGGGATGCCTAATCCCCGCGGCAGGAATGCTGAATACTCCCCGGTGGGATGCCGAACCCCCATGACAGGAATGCCGAATACTCCACGGTGGGATGTCAGACCACGGTGGGATGCCGGACCCCCATGGCGGGAATAGGAAATACTCCACGGTGGGATGCCGGACCCCCATAGTGGGAATGCCGAATATTCCACGGTGGGAAGCCAACCCCCACAGCGAAAATGTAGAATAGAGGTGCGCCTCACGTTCACCAAAGAGATGCGTCTCGGTGAACACGTCGATATGAATTTACAACTAAGGGGAGAGACACTGCTGGTCGATGTAAAACGTTGACACGTCGATATGAATTTACATCTAAGGGGAGGGACAACCTTGGACGATGTAAGACGTCCACAAGTCCATATGCATTTACATCTAAAGGGAGAGACACCCCTAGACGATGTAAGACATCGACACGTCGATATGCATTTACAACTAAGGGGAGAGACAGCCCTGGACGATGTAAGCCATCGACACTGTCACATCCAAAATTTAAGGAAATTCACGTTGTACCCCTTAAGCTTGAAATATGACTCTCACCCCAATATACATCAAGAGTAGTAATCAATATAAGACTCAAACAACAGGAATTTAATAAAACTTAAAGGAAATTACTTTACTGAAAATAATCAAAACTACTAAGGTTATTACATCCAAAACAACTACGTAAATCACAGAGGAAAACAAATAAAGCTAACCTATAATCATGCTTTAAATCAAATCCCTATTACTAACCAATCAATTACATAAATTTAAGTAATAACCTATTATATTTTCTACTAAAATCAATCCATCAATAATCTAATAAATATTAAGGTCTTCGTCATCTTTGCCTTGATCTCCATCTTGATCACCATTGTCCTGCTGTCCACTAACTAAAGATCTTGAAAATAGTTATGTTCAAAGGCGTCAGCTACACTTAGCAGTAAATAAAATAATTAAACCGTATTTAAGATTGGAATAGGGTCAAACCCACTCTCCAATGATATACATAGACTAAACAACAATAAATATGATAAACAAGATAATATGCAAAGTGTATGCGAATGTGATGCATGTCCAGATTATTAATGAATGCAATGCTAGCTCATGCAACAATAAAAGGGGTAATCACCAAGTGTGATTCATGCAAAAACATAAGCTATGCAATTATGCATGCTGTTTAGAATTCGAGTAATGTATGTCTCACACTAGACCAATCAATTACCAAGTAGAATGTTGCAATGAACCATCCCCCAATACGGGCGACTTAAGTAAGATATTCTATTTGCGCATCATGGTTTCTAGGAGCTTCTACCCAGAGGTCACAATTGCCCCTGTTATTTTTGGACACGGGAATACAACTAAGGGTTTCAAACGTGATAAAAACCTCAGTGAGCCATACACTGCCCGAATGCCAACATAATTTCACTCGGCATCCGTTACGTATA
>JAUPMG010049636.1:0-27916 GCA_031762675.1 Pachysandra terminalis | reverse complement strand
AAGTAATTTGAACAATTCACCCCAAAATTTGCTAGTAAACTGGGAATCTATGTCACTGATAATATTTTGAGGCACACCCCAATATTTCACAACATGCTTCACAAACAAGGAAGCCGTCTCTTCCGCCGATCAATAGATAGGAGCATGTATGAAGGTTGCATACTTTGAAAATCGATCAATTATCACAATAATAGACCCAAACTCCCCCACTAGAGGCAAAGTAGATATGAAATCTATGGAAACACTCTCCCATGGTCTCTTCGGTACAGGTAATGGTTCAAGAAGCCCCAACTGTTTATCCCTCACTGCTTTGTCTTGTTGACACACGAGACAAGTACGTACGAACTCTGCAATATCGTCTCGCATGCTTGACCAGTAGTACCCCCGAGACAAAAGGGCAAATGTGCGGCGCCATCCCGGATGACCTGCCCAGGGAGTGTCATGGCACTCCTTAATCAGCTTTCTTCTATTATCCCCGGATCGAGGGACATATATGCGATCGCCTTTGGTGTAAATCAGCCCATCATTCACCCAAGAGCGCCACGTAGTGCCACTTTCCATTAATGGCAAAATAACCTTGGCTTGAGGGTCTGTCGAGCCTTCTCGAATACTGTCATGTAGCGCTGATCGGATATGAGACATACTCCTTTGTTCACCTTGCACCGAAGCTGCTAACTCGACCTTCCGACTTGGCGCATCTGCCACTTGATTGGTTCGACTTGGCTTGTATTCAATCTCAAAGTTATATTCAGCCAACTCTTCCTGCCAACGAGCCTGCTTGGATGTTGGCTTCTTTTGAGTCAAGAAATGAGACACCGCCGCATTATCAGTCCTCACAATGAACTTTGGCCCAAGCAGATAGTGTCGCCATACTCGAAGGCAATGTACAACAGCAAGCAACTCCTTTTGCGTTGTATAACGACGTTCCGTCTCAGATAGCTTCCGACTTTCGAAAGCGATGGGGTGATCCTCTTGCACAAGTACCCCACCAATAGCATAATCTGAGGCATCAGTGTGTACTTCAAAAGGGTTTGTCAAAATTGGCAGTGTAAGAACAGGATCTCGAGCCACAACATACTTCAGCCCTTCAAAAGCATCTTGGCACGATTTTGACCACTCCCAGGGTCTATTCTTCTTCAACAAATCAGTTAGAGGTGCAGCCTTTGCCGAGTAGCCCTCCACGAATCTTCGATTATAATTCACGAGGCCAAGAAAAGATCACAACTCCTTCAAAGATGTAGGGGGTTGCCACTCCTGTATTGCCCTCACCTTCTCCATATCCATTTTGATTTGCCCCTCACCCACCACATGGCCAAGAAACCCAATGCGTGATTGGGCAAACGAATACTTCTCCGGCTTGGCATATAAATTGTTCTTTCGTAGCAACTCCATCACAACTCGAAGGTGCCCAACATGCTCCTCCAATGTCGAGTTGTAGACGACAATGTAGTCCAAGTAAACCACAACAAACTTGTCTAAGCAATCGTGGAATACCTCGTTCATGAGAGTGCAAAACGTCGCTGGTGCATTGGTCAACCCGAATGGCATCACCAGGAACTCATATGCGCCGTACCTCGTGACGCAAGTTGTCTTTGGTTCATCTCCTTCTGCAATGCGAACCTGATAGTAACCGGACCGCAAGTCCATCTTGGTTAAGTACTTTGCAGACCCAAGCCGATCAAACAAATTTGCAATGAGTGGAATAGGGTAAGTGTTCATTACAGTCACCTTGTTTAAAGCCCTATAGTCCACACAAAGCCTGAGACTACCATCATGCTTGCATTGAAAGAGAATCGACGCTCCGTAAGGTGCCTTAGACGGTCGAATGAAGCCCGCTTCTAAGAGTTCATCCAACTGCTTACGAAGTTCAACCAACTCCGCAGGACCCATTCGACAAGGAGCCTTCGTAGGCGGCTTAGCTCCTGGCATGAGCTCAATCTCATGGTCCACATTCCGGCGTGGGGGAAGGTTCTTGGGTAGCCTTTATGGCATGACTTCTGCAAACTCTTCTAGCACCCCAAGAACTTCCTTTGGCACTGCCACCTTGTCTACTTGTGCATCCTCCTGCCGCAACGTAGCCAAGTACGTCATCTCTCCCTTCTTCAACCCTTTCTTGAGTTGTAAGGCTGACAGAAGCTTCTTCTCATTTCCACTCCTTGCCTCAGCAGGCACCATACAAGGAGTGTCCCCCATCGTGCTTTGCAAGAACTCCATCCCAATGATGACCTTGAAATCATCCATGAGGATTGATTTAAGGTTGGCCTTCCCACTCCACTCCCCCATCTCGATGGGCACCTCTCGAGCTACACCATGAATGGGCTTGGCCGCAGAATTAACAGCTTTGATGCTGCAAAACTCCTTCTCAAGCTTCAAACCCAATCGCTTGGCTTCATCTTCCGCAACAAAATTATGTGTGGCACCTGTGTCAATCATGGCCGGGGTGGCCCTCCCATTGATCTTCAAATCAACAAACACGAGCCCCTTAGACTTCGCCCCTTTCTGGATAGGCTTGGCCTTCAAGGCATTAAGCAATCGAACGGCTCCCATTCGATGCTCCTCCTCTTCTTCCTCACACTCCTCATACTCCTCATTCTCCTCCCTATGTGCAACTGCTTGTGCAACTGAGGCTTGTAAGGCATTGAGGGCTTGTTTTTGTGGACAAGTCGCAACTCTATGTGGCCCGCCGCACAAGAAATACGCAAGTGGCCTAGGACTTGATGTCGTGGCCCCAAATGACCCTTTTGCATTTGAATCTTTCTGTCCTTGTGGCTTCACATTCCCTTTGTATAGCTTCGAGGGCTTTCCCGAACTACTCATGTTGAACTTCTTCTTAGAGGCATCCCCCACTTGAGTGACAAAGTCTGTCAAGCGCTCTGCCGTTGCTTGCACTGAGGCCAAGTCTTGCACCCACATTCTATTCAACTCGGTCTGCGCCCAAGGCTTGAGTCCCTCCACAAAGGAGAACAACTTATCTTTCTCAAACATGTCCTTGATGTCCAACATTAGTGTAGAAAATTGCTTAACATACTCACGCACAGTGCCAATGTGGCGAAGCCGACGTAAGGTACGCCTAGCAATGAACTCCACATTCTCAGGAAAGAATTGATTCTTGAGCTCCTTCTTAAGATCCTCCCAAGTATCAATCACACACCTCTTCTGATGTATCTCCTCATAACGAGTACGCCACCACAGTTTGGCATCACCCGTCAGGTACATGGTTGTTGTAGACGCCTTGCCTTGCTCGGACTCCTGTCTGATGGCCCCGAAGTACTGTTCCATGTCAAATAGAAAGTTCTCCAACTCCTTAGCATCTCTAGCACCCTCGTACCCTTTTGGTTCTGGCACCCGCACACGGGTAGAGCTTTCATAGTTGCCTCTGCCACCATTCGAGCCCATCGCCTTCACTAACAAATTTACCTTGTTATTGAGATCCTCGATTTGTGCTGAAGAGTACCAACCGTGCCCCGCATATCCCCTTCAATCCCCTCAACCTTTACCTTCAGCTCCTGATGTTCCAGTGCCAATGTTGCTATATAGTCTTGTATCCACTCCATCATGGTATCCAACGTGCCGATCCGCTCGAAACGTTGCTCAATCGCAACCATGCGCTCTAAGAGAAGATCCATGTTGTCGATGCCAGGACTATTAGATGGTGCTGGATCAGCCATCGTGCTTCGGGTACTATTCCTTGTTTGCATGTCTCTGTTGTCTCGCTCTGATACCAACTGTCACAGCCAATTCTTTCAAATGGTCCGTGCGACACTCGTACGCCCACAAGTCAGCCTGCAAAGTATAAACGAAAGACAAGCACAACAGAATGCAATGGAAGGAATTAAGAAAGCTTTATTAACAACAATGAAAGACAATTACAATGCTATACAATGGCACCCAATGGTAGTCACAGGATGCTAGAAGGGCAGGTTGCATAACAATGGTGTCAAGCTTAGCCCACTGAATTAGTACCACCACCCCCTCTATAAGATAGCTACTAAACATTTGATACATTTCTAGGAGGAGACATGACATTTGCTGGTACAATCATACTGGGGTTTTTCGAGGTTCCGGTAGGATTTTTTCCATGCCGTCTGATGCAGCGCATTCGTCTCACTGATATCTTGAATTCTCGTGAAGACCTCGACACTCAACTAATTACCGAAATACCCTTTACATAGGTTACAAGAGAATGTACACCAATTGCTTGTAAAAATGCCAAGGCCATGCAAACATTGCTGGACAATTGGCTTACATGACTAACAAGTGGGTGGGTGATGTTCTCATTTTTCATTTATGTAAGTTGTTGTGTGCCGTGGATCTGGTGCTGGTGAATACGACTACACTCTAATGGCCACCCGCACATGTGAAGGAAAGAAAAAAAAATTAATATATTTTTTTTATTTGTTCACATGAATTTAGATAACATTGACCAATAGAGTTCCGCCTGCACTCACCCGCATAGGATCCACACTATTAGTTAAAAAAAAAAAAAAAAAAAAAAAAGAAGAAAAAAATTTAAACATTTTACAATAAATAATTTCATAAATAAATAAATTAACTAAAAAAAAAAGAAGCAAACTATATGTATTCTTGCTGACTGGTTAAAATATAAAACCAGAAACTCGACTGGTTGGTTGGTTGAACCATAAAATTAGAAATTGGTTTATTAGGACTCCCTTTCATTATATTAATTTTTAAATGGAGATAAACCGACCTATATAATGCTATATCTTGGAGGTACCTTTCTTCCCAAACTTACTCTCTACCTATTCAAACTAATAGGTCAATTAGTTTCTCTTTTTAACTGAGCTTTAGAACAATTTACATGTGATAATTAGGTTTTCTGTGTCAAATAATATAAATTTGTGTAAACACTTGGTCATCAAACTTTCAAACCAGATATATTTACTCTGATTATCACCTTCGCCTCCTTGGAGCTTCCATTAAAGTGTTTGAATCCTTGAGATATTACATATATACTAATCTTCTTTTTTTATTTTTTTATTTTATCAACATACTTGCTCGTTAGCTGCCATTAATAAAGCTGAAGTTAAGCATGATCAGTAGGGTTGGAACTTGGGCCGTAACGATTAATAAACCTAACAACTTGGGCCGTAGCGATTAATAAACCTAACACGAGTCTTGGACCATCCCAGGCCAACTTAAGATTGATACAAGACATGTACTCCAGGCCTGATCCCAATTAAATTTGAACATTGGACTCTCATGTAAAGAGTCAATAGCTATCGTATTAATAGTATGGTAGATAAAATATATTTTTTTATATATCATATACAACATTTAGTTTTAAGGGATAATTTAGTTTTTCCTTCTCTTTTTGTTGCTATTACCTTCCCAGTTTGTAAATTTTATATTTTTTTCATTTAAAAAGAAACCCATAATCCAAAACAAACGAATTTCCTCAACTATTTAAAAAATAATAATCAAATGACATTTTGCCATGCACGTGCCCCTCCACCCTAGTATTATGTATAAAAACAGGTGAATTTGACAATCCTTGGAGAGATTATTTCAAGGAGAGAACTCAATACCAGGAATGCTCAGCCATATATATTCTTCCTTTATCAATCCTTCCCTGTGTTCCCTGGAGAGATTATAAAAGAAGCAAATCATCTTCCGACGGTATCAATTGGATGACGACGTGAAAGCGCGATGAAACTGGTTACCAATCAAAGAACCCGTATTTTCCAGAGCTTAAGAAACTGCTTAGTGCTTATAAACACCCAGATCACCATTTTAAACACACATTTCAAATTCCTCCCCTTCAGACTGCATACTCACACAATTACACAATTTGTGAAAGACTGCAGCTTCTGGGAAAAGTATTGTGAACGAAAGAATTATCAGGTTTAACACCACCCCGCCCCAAAAAAAAACAAAGAGGAATTATCAAGTTGATAATGCAGATAAAGGAATGTTGTAAATGAAGATGATTCTAGTACTGATCAACAATCACAAGGTTGTATTGCTGGCTCGGCAACTGCATTATTCTGGGAACTGTTTTAAGGGGGCATTGCTCTGGGTAGCACGTACGAGTAATTAGGCAGCTGAGAAGGAATGGGCTGAGGTATCGCTGTGCTAGGTGGCCCCCATCCGGCTACTGGCCGAGGACCCATGATCCCATCAGCTGCTAAAGGGAACTGACCTCCACTGTACTGACAAGCTCCATTGTATTGAGAAGCAGGATCTGCAGGACCAAGCACCGGACCTTGCTGTTGCCCTAGAATTGAGGATTGGGCATTCAGCATGGAAGCATTTGGCAGTGTATAATCCCTGCTTCGATTGTTATTGACCTGAACCAACAAATAAAAATTGATGAGCGTTTACTGATTCTGCTCTGCTGATGGGGTCTCCTACCTAAGAGAATGCCAGAAATAATTCAACCATATGGGTCGTCAGTAACTGATTTCGAGGCATTCCTCTAGATGGAGGACCCAAGGATCCCTTCAAACCTTTTTTCCTGAACAGACAATCTTGTCTGGGAAGAACACGTATGAAATATTATAAAACTTCATTCATGTTAAAATCGAGAATAGATTGGAGACTCCAAGATTGTGTTCAAATTAATTTACATTTATACAGGACCTGTTCAGGATTGCAAAGTTTCAATTTTTGAAATAGCCAAAACTGAATTAAAACCCAAATTAAAATCGAGAGTAGATCGCAGACTCCATTGTCTTCAAGTTAATTTACATTTATACAGAACTTGTTCAAGATTGCAAGTTTCAATTTTTGAAACAGCCAAAATTGAGTTGAAACCCAAATTTTGGGACTTTTGACAAAATTTAAGAATGTTTTTTTGGAAAATGAAGAAAGTTATTCACAAAATCAAACCTTCAATATACTCCAAAGTAGTTGCCACCTAACAAGTACTTTCAAGTATGAATCAGTGTGAAATTTGTCAATTTAACATCAAAATAACCTTTAAAGACTCTTTTCATTGGTTCTAGTTGAAATTACCTTTATATTGAGATCAGTATGGCGTGAATATGAGATGTGAAGCCTGCAAAATCCTCCATCGTAGATGCAGTGTCCTTGCAAGACTTCCTTGGCAACAGTAGCAGTACGAACATCTGCAAGTCCATTGGTAACATATTTTGCATCTTTACAACCGCCAAAATTCTAGGAATCAAGTCATCTACCCAAACTCAATTGTTCACAAAAATACTAAAGTAATAAGGACTGATTTAATTGAAGTTGTCTTCTACGTTATAGTATAACATGTATACATGATTTTCAATTTTGTGACACCTTAACAGTTAAAACACGCCTCCCACATACTCTCTCCTTTCGCTATGCAACTAAACTGGCTCCACGACCTGAGAAAATTGAAATGGACTTTCTTTAAAGTGGTTAGAAGAAGTTTAATTGCCACATGGTTGGCTGCAACAAAGTGTGCAATTCCAAGAAAGAGGGTAGGCCTGGCATTCGTCCTTTGCTACTCACAAATAGCTCATTGTCAAACGACTAGGGGGGTTTTGGGAGATCAGGGACCTTACACAGGTATCTCATCAAAGTAAAGTATGGAAATAAGAACATGGGAGGTGTCAAGAGTCCTTGAAAAATTCAAAGAAGGAATCAGATTTGAGTTTGCTCAGGGATAGTGTGAAATTTGAGAAGATTTATGGAGCCCTCAAAACAAGGTCTTAAATTCCGCCAAAATGCTCCCCCACACAAGCAAAACGACATGTAGCGAAAGATTTCCCCAATATTTCTCCAACCTGGCGAAATGTCGCCGCCAGAAAAAATCTGGCGATTTCAACATTCAATGGGGAGCTATGAAAAGAGTAGAACAATGTACAAAAGTAATGAGTTGCAAGGTTTGAAGGTTACCAGAGTACTGAATTAAAGCCTGATACCCTCCATTCTTCTCAAACATGGCAATCTTTTGAACAGGTCCAAAAGCAGAAAATACCTGACAACGTACAACTCGAACATGGAATTGGCGTTGGACAATTGCATGTTTAAACTAAAAACATAGAAAATCCGAGATAGTAAATGCAAATACCATATATAAAACGTCCACCGTCACTACATAGTGCATATTCTCAATAGATGCAAGAAGGACATTACTCTCAGCATCTTCTAGACCCGCATTAAGCTGCACAATTAGCACCGTAATAAATAACTAGAATACGTCAGCAATGAATATCCAATAGTTGCATTAGGTAAAATGCGTGTTAGTTATATAGAACCATCAACAGCTTAGTAACTTGCATGTTAGTTATATGTTTATTATATAAAAGGGAACACTAAGCAGTTTAGACAGGTTGGGTTTGGGTTTGTATGTCTCAATCCATTCATTAACTGGGTAGGTTCTGGTTGAGCATCAAGTCATCAACTTATTAATGCCAAATATCAACCCAATCCATTGGCAGAACTAAACCCATGCATGGTTATCTTGTAAGTCCTAAAATTTTCTATGGAGAATAAAAAGTCTATACATAAGTTTGTTGTTGCATTTCTTTATCTTATTGATTGTATAACAAATAATTCATATGTTACCACAAGTAATAATAATGATAATGATAACAACAACAACCGCAACTTAATTATCCACCTTAACTTGACCTCACTTGTCTCAACCCAACCCAACTTGTAATTTATACACATAATTTGTATGGTTCTGTAAATTCTACAAATCTATAATGATAATAAAAAGTCTATACATAAGTTTCTTGTTGGCCTTGTCATCTCACGACGTTCAGAAAAAAACAGTGCATGATTTACTACATATAAGAAAGTGGGGAAACTTAATTAGGCGAACTCAACCCGACTTCCCTTGCCCCAACCCAAACAGCAATAAACTGAATTGAGGGTAGGGTCGAAAATTTGGTCCTTGGGTTGAGCTAGAGTTAGGTGCCTTGAGTTGAAGGTTGGGTTGGGCCATGGGCTGTCTTTTGCCTCAATGGCTGGGCTCAGGTTTGCCTCCACCCAGCCAAATTTGCAGCCCTACCTGCACGTGTGCGACATGTAACACACAGCCCATGGTGGATCTCCCTTATTCATACAGGCACCATAGATGCCCTCTATAATCAAACATAATCCATCCATTGTCAACTCCCACTGACTTACCTGACCACTTCCATCCACACTTGATGGACCAACGATAAGGTAGGGGTTGGTGTAGTCCCTGAATACAAAATGGAATATAAGTACCACAGTATCAACAATAAAGAACTAGAAAATATACTTCTATTAAAGATAAAAAGTAAAAAACTCAAAATGCAATTAACCAACAGTACAGGTGTCTGGTAAGCACCGAGGCACAAAATATTGCATTACAAACTGACTTAGAAATGGGAGGTCCCAACTTGGGGAATATCGCATGTCGTAACTCTGCTTTACTGGGCAAATGGCTATGGAGATTTAGTCAGGAAAGTTATGCATTATGGCGGAAAGTTGTTCATAGCAAATTCAGCGGACATCCTACTGGTTGGGACTGTAATCCTTCAGCTAGATGCACTATAGCCAGTATATGGAGAGAGGTGTTTCTTCTTACTCCGGTCTTTTCCAGTCTTATCCGATTCAATGTTGGGGATGGTTGTAGGATTCGTTTCTGGTATGACTTATGGTGGGGGGAGTCCATCCTTGCTGTCCGGTATGCTCGTCTTTTCAGGGTGGTTGCTGCTAGGGATGAGTTTTATCATGATCGGACTCGGGTCTAGTTTGGAATTTTATGTTTCGTAGGGACCTGCGTCCTCCAGAATTAGCCGATCTTGGGGCTTTCTTCATTGATTTGGGGGATGTTTTTATTGGTTCCGAATGTAGGGATCGCAGGATTTGGAGTCCTTGTAGTAGAGGTGCTTTTCCTGTGCGGTCTTTCTTGTCGGCTATTCGACCTCAACCTGTCCCTATTTCTTTCCCTCATCATTGTGTCTGGAGATCCTTTATTCCTGCCACTGTCAAGGCTTTTGTTTGAACTGCTATTCTTCATAGTTTTAACACTTGTGATCTTCTACAGAGAAGATGGCCGACTCGTATGCTTTCACCTCATATGTGTTGTATGTGTCAGAAGAGTGGGGAATCAGTTGACCATCTCTTTTTGCATTGCCTAGTTGCCAGAGGGGTATGGATGTTTTTCTTGCGCTGGCTCGGGGATCGGTGGGTGATGTCTGCAGAGATTAGTGAGTGTCTAATCCAGTGGAGGTTCCCAGGGCTAGGAGAGAGGTAGATTGATGTATCAAGGGGTGTGGCATGCAACACTTTGGATTTATGGGGAGAGAGGAATCTGAGAGTGTTTGAGGATAGGATCAGATCTACCAATATGATTATTGACTCTATTTTATATCTTGTATGTTCTTGGATGGTGGTCCTTCCTGCTTTCAGAGGGTTCTCTATGACCGATCTATTGGTCGGGTGGTCGGAGGTGGCTAGGTCATCTCCATATTCGGAGCAAAGGATGACTAGGTGGCAACCACCTGTGGAGGGGGATGTTAAGGTGAATTTTGATGACTCTTCCTTGGGTAATCCAGGGCCCTCAGGTATAGGCGGAGTGTTCAGAGACCATTATGGTCAGGTTCTCCATGCTTTTTCTGGACCAGTCGGGATAGATGATTCTACAAGGGCCGAGATGTTGGCTCTTATCATTGGAGACAGGGAGGCAGTCAGGATGGGTTACAGTCAGGCGGTGGTTGAGAGGGATTCTACTTCAGTTCTATCTTGGATGTCGGGATCAGTGTGTTGTCCTTGGAGATTGTTTCACTTAGTCAGATTGGCTAGGCATTTAGGAGAGCTAATTCATGCTTCCTTTACACATACTCCTAGAGGTGGTAATGTCATGGCCGATCATCTGGCTAAAGGTGGGGTATGTAAAGAAACTTTATTTGTGGGTATCCCAACAGCAGAGATGATGGTAGACAGAGGGTGACAGAGTTATGGGAGATGTTCTTAGTCGGCATATTGTTATGCCTATGTTTGTTCTCTTTGTTTTCTTTGCTTTCTTGCTTTTCATTTTGTACTTGTCTTTGGTCTAGGTGCTCAACTTGAGAGCCTGGCCTTTTATTTTGTACTGCTGCTTTCATTCCCTTTTTAACATATTGTTGGTTATTCATAAAAAAAAAAAGACTTAAGGAATACCTGCTCCGATGGCTCTGAAATTTCACACTCAAATCCGTGTGTGCTGAAAACGTGATCCTGAGCGTACACGGCCCCACATGATCCTGAAGCAGGTAGCTAGAAACAACAAATGAATTCGTCTAAATAGCTTTAACCATGAATAATATGATCTAAATCACGCAAATCGTGTATGAAAGAAAAAAAAATCTAGTCATAAATGATCATTCAACCAGATTGATGTAGGTGTGGAGCTCTTCATGGTAGGGCTAAAAAAGAAATGACCAGCCCAGGTGTAAATACATTTAATGTCTATATTTATCAACTCTAGGGATCATAGTTATAGCACTGACAGTAAGCAGCATACTAAAAGGTATATCCAACATCACCTAGGGATGCTTCTTCCATCCAGAGAATTTTTTGCAGCAGATGCAGTTTCTGAATCAGAAAATTGAACCAAAGCCTGAAAGCAAGATATTACGATAAAAACTGATGTGCGAGCCCTGGAAAGAAATCAGATATCACAAAGAAAAAAATAGAATTAGCATAAAGATAATAACCTGGAACCCAGCAGTCTTCTCAAAGGTGGCAATCTTGTGTACAAATCCAAAAGCTGAAAATACCTGCACCAGAATCATTGCTCTAAATATTATCTTGAATATGTTGAAACAGTTTTATCGCATAAACATGGCAATTGTGAATATGCCACAATTTTCAATTGGTTTGCAAATGGGCTACGGCAACAGATACTAGTACCCACAGTAGAGTGAAATAGCAGTCAGAGTTTTGTCGATGGAAAAATATGATAATTAGAAGCATATGGAGGATAACTTCATTTTTCTGCCAAAAATTTTCTATATCTTCATTATTTCTCCAACGGTAATTTATATTCTCAGCTTTGTCCATCGTTTCTCACTCAATCTTCTTAATAAAATATTTAATATCTACCCCAGGAAACTTTGCCCGTGAAGAAATATAACTGTTTTTTTTTTGTTAGTTCCTTTCAAAATCCAACTACTATTTTTTTTCCTGCTTTCTTTCTCATCTATATTTTCCTGGAGTTAATGAAGCCTCTTCCCACTCAATCACCATGTCAATATAAATCAGTGGGAAACTAGTTACCCGTGAAACTCTTCAATTGTAATAAGAAATCCTAAAAATAAAAAAATAAAAAATAATAATAATAATAATAATAATAGTAATCTGATCTATAACTAGGGACCCACCTTCTAGTGACAGGAGTAAAATCAAGCTCACATGATCCTTGTACCAAAGAAATTTCATATTTTTTCATTTTGTCCTTTTCCCCCCTCTTTTGGGGAAGGGGGAGGGAAGGACCATTCCATACACCATATAGCCAATCAATCAAAGGAGCCATATCGGGCAGATAGCTACCACATCCAATCATACCAATCTTGATAAATACTAGTTGACACTCTGCGATTGATGGGCATGGGATAAGAAAGAAAGGATTGCATCCCATTAGGTTGAAAATAGGGAGGAAAGAAAGAAAAAAATATAATGAGGTCAAAGAATCTTTATTTTATGGATGCAAGAAACAATATGAAGTAGGAACATCACTACTGAGGCCAACAGTGGCAGCACTACCACTTGGTGGGAATGGGGGGATAGATAGAGATGGAGATAGCGAGAGGACAACAATAATATTTGAGAGTTTTTTTTTCTCTTTTCCTCTCCTTTCTCCACTCGACCAAACAGTAGAAATGAAAATGATTGCTTTTGTTATTTTCTTTTTCTTCTTCCACTTTCATTTTCTTTTCTCTTGTCTTGTTTCCTCTACAACCAAATGGATGGGCTGATGGGAAAGAAACAGTATATGGGATAAGTGAGTAGGAAAAAAGAAAAAAAAAGTGAGAAATAAATGGGGCAAAAAGAGAGGATATGGAAAACAAACAGGGTTTTACCAAAACAAAACAATGAAAACTATATGATCTAAGAAATTTTTATTATTTCAAGGTGAGTTCTCCTGATCTCCCTTCAACAGACACTTCAAGTCGAATCCATGCCATCTCAAATTCATAAATCTGTGACCACACAGACTTGGCTAAATTTTCTCTTAATGATCTTGTATATGAGGTATCATGTGGTAGTCTACATTCATACTGACTCAAATTGGCTGTGAATTAACAAAGTGTAATGATAAGAGGTACTTATTTGCCCCACGAATCACATATACTTACCTAAAGCGAAGGGTGAAAGAATAGAATCATGTTACTTAACCGTCAAGATAAGATACAGCTTTTAAGTTCCATTACATAATAAAGATCCTGAAACTTTGGATTGTAGACAAGCTCGCTATCTTTAGTAGGTATAATCACTTTGACATCAGATAATGAGAAAGAACTTTCTGAAACATCTCTTATGGCATACAACCCTAGCCCAAGAAGATTAAAAGAATGTGTATCTACAAATCATAGGTTGATAGACAGAATATTCAGGCGAGACAGGCTATTAAGATGCTATAACAGTTACTTTTAAAACCCAATAACTAATTGGACAATCAAACCATCATCAATGGAGCTTTGAAGTCTTACTGGGAATATGGTTTTAATAGAAGATAGTATTTTTTTTTAAAGGTGAGTGATGTGTGTAACTTTCAGTTATAGAACCTTGACGAACAAAATTTTGCCATCATTGATAGAAGATGTACACAAAAGTGTGAACAGCAAATAAGTTCGGGTGGCAGAAGGATGAGTCACAAGAAGAGTCAAATAGTGACACATGACTTGCAATGGCATCAGTGCTGGCACAACAGTATAACTGGAGGACCAAGATAATAATTCACATGTGCTTGGCAAACATGAATAACTGAACAAAATGGTCAAATGGAAGATTCTGTACCATGCCAAAATGCCAACAAAAAAGCAAATATGCCTATTTGGCAATGTCTAAGACTTATGTCATTTGTTGGAATACAAATTCATGAGAGGGAGAGAGAGAGAGATCATCACTTGTCTTGCGTGCAATGTGGGAAAAAAGAAATCTGTAATTGCGCCACATACTCATTTTACAGGAACTTAGGCACATGCAATTACTATAGTACACCTGACTTTTTATATGTACAATGAGCTAAAGTGATTCACATTAGAAGCACACGACATGCAAATCAAGTGACACGATGACAGAAGATCTTCTCCCAGAATTCAAAGCAACTCGTTGGCTTATGGAGCATATGTCTTCATAAAGACAGTTATAATTCTTATCTGGGTTCACAACGCTAAAGGAGTTTTTTTCCACTAGATCTTTTTCAGTATTATTTGTTCAGGCACCTTTCACCCCCCGGTGGAGTTCCCACACCGATTCTTGTGGAAGCCTCTTATCCCTCCTAGAATAAAATCTTTTGTATGGACTGCCCTCCTTAATAAGATTAACACGTGTGATAACCTTCAGAAGAGAAGAAAAGGTGTTGCAATACCATCTCAAGTATGCATCATGTGCCTAGATCGTAGTGAGTCAGTGGATCATTTGTTTATCCATTGTTTTGTGGCTAGGGATATTTGGAGTTCTTTCTTAGAGCAGATGTAGATGGCCTGGATAAAGCCAGCAACCCTTTCTCAGTTCATATACAGCTGGAGATTGCAAGGGATAGGCAAGAGAGGTATCATCTTTTGGAGATGTTCGTTTTTGGCTGTTTTGTGGTCTATTTGGGAAGAAAGAAACAGGAGAATTGTTTACGAACACCGGTTAAGATGTAGATCTCTCAGAGATATTATTATGGGAGAGTGGCAGACTGAGTTTCCCTAACCCCAGAGTTTAGAGACTTTCCCTCTTCCGCTATTTGTAAAGATTGGCGGGTATCATTTGCACTTACCCCCACATAGAGAAACAGTCGGCGAGGTGGTCCCTACCTATGATGGGTGCTGTGAAGGTGAACTTTGATGGTTGCTCTCTTGGTAATCCAGGAGACTCAGGAGTTGGTGGAGTTAGTATTGGGAGGGGAGACTCAGTTAGGGAGAGAGATCCTTGCTATGGCTACTGGTATAAAGGAGGCTAGGTTGGTGGGTTTGAGGAATTTGGAGATTGAAGGGAACTCCTTCACAATTATATCATGGCTCTCTTTGTCGGTGACATGTGCATGGCATTTTCTACACATTGTGAGACTCTTGAGATTTTGGTTGGTTAGCATGGATGTAACATTCTCCCATGTTCCAAGATGTGCTAATTCGTTGGCAAATCGTTTAGCCAAGATGAGTGCTACGAGAGGAGGATTCTTATCGAGGATACCAAACCCAAATTGGGGGAGCGATGGGAAGAGATGGTATTGTTGGAATGAGTGAGCTTAGGGTGTTGTATCGTTTTCCTTTTCTTTTGTCCTCGCTAGTCTCTTTTATCTTCTTTTGTTGTTTGCTATTTTCGTCTTGTTCGGATTCCCTTCTCGGGAATTCGACCCTTGTACATTCATTTTCTCTTCCTCTTCTTAATGCAATTCATTATCTATAGAAAAAAAATAATAATAATTCCTATATGATTATGCAATAAGAAGCTTAGTTATCAAAAACTAAAAATAATACAAAGAACTAAAACGTGATCAACTAAAGTTGAGCCATTACACAGCATACAGAACATAATAAAATGCATCATAAACCATTTGACTAGAAGCATAAATTTCAGTTCATAGCATGAAGAACTGAAAAGAAATGAAAGGGAGAGGTAGCATTGGAGAAAAGAAATGAAAGCATTTGTAGATTTTTAGATGGTAAGAATCGGAAGAAGAGGAGAAAGAGGAGTCCGAAAGAGAGAGGGAGTAGTAAGCAAGGGAGAGAGAAGACAAACACACATGTGCCCTTTCCCCCAATGCAGTGTGCTGCCATCGAAGATGTTTCCGTGATATGGACCTGCTGATCCATTCAGATTTTGATCAAATTAAACTTGGCAAAGCAAAAATTACGAGCTAGTCAGAGAATACTCATTGGTCATCAACTATTAGTTACAAATTTACCTCCACCCATAAGTGCATAGCAAGTAATCTGCTTACCAAGTGTAAAACATCAACGCTGACACCTCGTGCATTAACACCATCGATTGTTACCAACAATACATTTCCAGCAACACCCGCAGTAGTGTTATTGTTCACGATTTCCTGCCTATTGGAATACTGTAGGTAGACGGTTTTACCCTGTCCCTGGGCCGGCTCAGAGGACGAAGCATAATACGAAATCATTGCAATTGCTTGATTTAGATCAGCCTAGAGGAGATAAAGAGAGAATTCCAAATAGTCAGGAATAGAGTGAGGAAAGCATTTAAACAATGATAAGTAAATTCAATTTGCACATACAAATTCAATAAAAGCTTGATTCCGGTTTGCTCCAACGTTGCACTTTGTATTGATAACTCTGCCAAATGGCTCCGCCAATTTGATCAGTTCCTCCTCTTTGCATTCCCATGGCAGGTTTCTCAAATGAAGTACTTTGGAAGGCTGTTGGGTGGAACGAAACTGTGGCTGATTGGATACAGATGCCATTTTTATAAAACAGAATCCTGTTGAACAACACAATACCTATGAGGTTCTTCAGAATCCAATTTCTTTTTAACAAGCTTGGATCATAATTAAGTTCTCCAGTTTCCGTCTTAAATGCATAGACTTCTAAATTATACCATCAGAAGGACTGGAAAAAGTATCCCAATAATCCCAATTCACAACCTTTTCGAACTTTTTGAGATGTTTAACATTAACAATATCAATTACATGGCAAAAGTCTTAACTTCTTCTGGAAAAATTAAATAAATTATATATATTATATATGAATGATACACTTAATTCCAAATCTACACAAGTAGTTGAGCCAATTCATTTCTTTTTAACAAACTTGGATCGTAATTAGGCTCTCTAGTCTCCATCTTAAATGCATAGACCACTGAATTATACCCTCAAAAGGACTGGAAAAAGTATCCCAATAATCCCAATTCACAACCTTTCAGAACTTTTTTGAGATGTTTAACAATAACAATATCAATTACATGGCAAAAGTCTTAACTTCTTCTGGACAAATTAACTAAATTATATATATTATATATGAATAATAAACTTAATTCCAAATACTGTTCCAAATCTATACAAGTAATTGAGCCAATTCAAATCTCAAGTTCAATCCACAATCAAGCGAATAATCTAAAGTTTCAAGAATCATACAAGTATCCCAATAATCCCAATTCACGACCTTTTAGAACTTTTTGAGATGTTTAACAATAACAATATCAATTACATGGCACAAGTCTTACCTTCTTCTGGAAAAATTAAATACATTATATGTATTATATATGAATGATAAACTTAATTCCAAATACTGTTCCAAATCTATAAAAGTAGTTGAGCCAATTCAAATCTCAAGTTCAATCCACAATCAAACGAATAATCTAAAGTTTCAAGAATCATACAAGTATCCCAATAATCCCAATTCACAACCTTTTATAACTTTTTGAGATGTTTAACAATAACAATATCAATTACATGGCAAAAGTCTAGTTTATTCTGGAAAAATTAAATAAATTATATATGAATGATAAACTTAATTCCAAATACTGTTGCGAATCTGTACAAGTAGTTGAGCCAATTCAAATCTCAATTTCTTTCCACAACCAAACGAATAATCTAAAATTTCAAGAATCAAACCAACCTGAACTGGAACAGGAAACCGATGCAACCTAGTTCGGAGAGAGAGAGAGGGAGCGGACGGAACTATAATCTTATGCCAACTGATGAAGTTGCAAATTAGGGTTAGAAAAGATCGCAGATGAAACGGAAATCTTTGGCAAATCAAGAACACAGAGAACTAAATACCTGAGCTGGAACAAAAAATAAAAAAAGTTGCTCGTTCTGATGCAAACCAGCGTCCAGAAAGATCAGACGGAACTATAATCTTTCCCTAACTAGTAACGTTGCAAATTAGGGTTAAAAGAGAGCGCAGACGAAACTGAACTCTTCAGAAAAAGGAAAAAAATTTGGACCATTTCTCGATTTGTGCGTGTCATCCTTGCGCAGGGGCCATGCTAATCTTCTCTGTATCGTTCCAATTTTATCAGATGTCTCCGAAGAGACAATAATATTTGTATTGCCTTCAAATATCAATAAGCCATGATATATAAGCGTTACCGATGTGGGCTTTAGGAATAAGTACCAACTACCAATTCGCTCACTTAATAGTAAGGGTGCAATTTGGGTCAGCTAAGGTGTCGTTTGGTTCTCATTTTCGGAACACATTCTAAGGCTTAGAATGAGTTCCCACAGAAAAATAATATTTGGTTAGCAAGTTTTGGAATGAGTTTTGAAAAATACACATGACCTCAGAATCAGTTCCAAACCTGTTTATAGCTTTTAGAAATAAATTACATTTTGATTGCAAACTTGTAACTACCAAGAGAACCCCTTCCCACCTCCACCCCCACTCCCACCCCCACCTCCACCTCACCACCACCACCACCACCACCACCACCACCTCACCACCCCCACCACAACCACCACCATCCCATCACCACCACCTCACCATCGCCGCCACCGCCACCACCACCACCACCATCATCACCACCACCTCACCATCGCCGTCGCCACCACCACCACCACCACCACTATCCCACGACCCACCAACACCAACACCTTTAGTGGGCGAGGAGGTCGAGTTCGACTCCTGTCAGCTACAAAGATGACAATATTATTGTGGGAAGGGCTCTGCTACGCTGCGTTGTGCATCTCTGATCCCAAATAACGTGTTTTAAAGCCGTGATGGCAGTGAACCCAATCAGAACTCCGCAGTTAAGCGTGCTTGGGCGGGAGTAGTACCATGATGGGTGACCCCCTGGGAAGTCTGATTCGAGTGAGCCAAAAGCAGAGAATATTGTGTCGAGTGGGGTGGGTCGTTACAATCCCACCACCCACTACCCACACCCACTAACACCATCCCATCACCCATCACATATCACCCACCACCCACCACCCACCACCGCCACCGCCACCCCACCACCCACCACCGCCACCCCACTACAACCACCACCATCACCATCATCACCACCACCCTACCACAACCACCCCACCATCACCACCCGCACCACCACCACCTTTGAAAGGATATAGGTGTGCAAAACTCATTCTAATAAATGTTAAAACCAAACATCTATTTATGTTCGAACTCATTTTGTAACATGCTAACCAAACACAATCAAGAAACCTTCAAAATGAGTTCCTTGAATGGGCTGCATGAATGAGTTCTTGGAATAAGTTCCTGATCCAGAATGGGAGCCAAACGACACCTTACTAAAGACAGAATGAGTTCTCCTAAAATGAGAATGAGAAAATCTCTTTTATCACAGAATTACTGCTAGTCCTAATTTTAGATTTTAGGAATGAGTTTTGAGTTTTTGCATGGGTAAACTTATAAATAAAGTGAGTAGTGTCCAACTTATAAATACACTCTTTCTATTACAAATCATTTTAGAGTGTTATTATCACATTTAAAAGGATTTTAAGCCGTCAAAATTAGTTCCTCGAATAAATTTATGTAACTGTTCTTGATTCAAAATGACAGCCTAACGAGGCTTTGATACCTGTAGGATTGTGTTTGGTTGCAAGAGTAAGTGGTAGATACTTAGTGGATGAGGTTTCCCATATTCTCCCAGAAAGCAAGCATCCGAAATCTGTTTCCAAGTAGTACTAAAAAAGAGGTATTCAAAAAACAAATAGATCCACAGAGGTTGCTTGGATTCTTTGAGCTGCTTAATGACCTCCTCAGTCACCCCTAACAAGAAATTAAAGGGTGTTTGGAGGAAGAAAATTGTCTGTGATTTTCTGCTGTAGCAATCTCTTGTCGCACGCACAGCAACCGAATCGGTAACAGGTTACTTTGGTTAAGGTGGAAGCTAATTTAGTGTTAATGTGTCTTTTAAGATTTTAGATGGATAATCGGTTTGTTTTGCTTTCTTAGTGTCATGTGATTGGAGCAGGACTTTCTGTTATGACGATTGCTATTATGCTCCTATTATGTGCACATGAGCATAACACGTGTCCTAGGGGACCTAGTACATTAACGGGTGATTTGCTTAATGGGTTAATGTGGTGGTCTCCCTAGGACTCACCCTTTTCTTAAGGTTTTTAAAATGGCAGGTCACCAGTTAATGTGGTAGTCCCCTAGGACACGTGTTATGCTCCTGTGCACATAACAAGAGCATAACAGGATTCTTCATAACAGAAGATATCGTTCTCATGTGATTGGTATCACAAGAAATATAGCACAAAAATATTGCAGACGATGTGCTTCTGTGTTCCGAGGTCCTTTAAGAGGGGACCTGGATCCTCTGTAGTGTAGAGACAACCCCGAGGATGAAATGATATTTTTCGCACCTCGGGGAGAGTACCTGAGGTACAAAAATACCATTTCGTCCTCGGAGCTGTCTCTACATCGCAAGGGATCTCCTGTGGTGTACACTACAAAGATCCTCGCCCTTTGAGAGGCACATGAAGCATTTTGGAAAGGAGAAGAAGGCCATTAAAGCAAAGGGTTCATCTACTTTAGTAAAGAGTTGCTTGGCCCTCTCCTCATCTGATGATGATATATAGATAATCTGTTTTGTCTAGACCTCATTGAATGATTTTTCTCATTTCAGGCCTCATGACAAAGAGGTGTTAAGTACACTGTTGCATTCATTGAAGCCATTGACAACGAAATTTAGCCGATTGAAAGTGCAAGAAGGCTTGAATTACTGCGATTTATGCTTACGGTTGTTCTTCGATTCTCCAATTACATTCCTGCATTAAGTTTTACGTACACGTCTGCCTGTGAACACATTTAAAAATGTGTAAAATTTGGTGCACTTATTGGTTGCCTTTGGATGTCAAAATAAGGTGAGAGAATGAAAGAAAGTTCACTTAATTTTTACATATTTCAGATGCGTTTCGATACCAAAAAAAAAAATATAAGAAATTGTGGGACCAACTAGTTTTGTGAGAAAATGAATGATCTGAAAAGCAACTTTTTTTTTCTTGCAAGGTTCACCCGAAGATGCGTTGTGAGAAAAGTTTTTTTTTTTTTTTTTTTCTTTTTTATATTTTTGTTAAATTGCACTTCTCAAAAATACAAATTTAAAAGCGTTTATATATATATATATATATATATATATATATATATATATATATGTGTGTGTGTGAGAGAGAGAGAGAGAGAGAGAGAGAGAGAGAGAGAGAGGCTATAGTTCGGTTTAAATCGGTTTGGTTTAGAATATATATAGATTGGTTTTCGATTTGGTTCGATTTAACTGAGGTTTCAACCCAAAACCAAACCGGTCTAATTCGATTTTATAATTTTGAAACCAAAATCAAGTCCAAAATCTAGAAACCCAAACCGAAGTCGATTTGACATAACATAAATATGGCTTATGATATAAGGGTATAATTGAAAATTATGTTCAAAATTCTTATGATTTTCTTGCTAGCCAAACACACAATTACATGATTTTCATTAATAACCATGCAATTTTTTTACGACATCTAAACAACATTAAAAAAGTTATTTTCACTTTATCTCACGTTTGTTTTCATTCATATTACTTCTCCCATCTGTTTCTGGCATTTCTTGGTATCCAAACGGAGCCATAGTGGGTTCGACTTTCCATTAATGATGTAATTTGGTGAAATCAGGGGAGAAGCACATTCTCTTCCACTTCATGGTGTATTTCCAACTTGCTATTAGGCTTTAAGTATGTTGTCCCCTTACAATTCACACAGTTACATAAACTATGATCAATTTTCTTTTGCTGGTGTTCGAATTTGCCAAAAAGGGATGCTCAAATGGCATCCCGTTTTAATAAATTACATCTATTATTCTAAAAAAGGAAAGCAAATTGTCTGCCACATATTCATACGATTTTTCCGATGGTACATATCTCACTATGTCATGGAAGCATCAATGAAACCGGTTATCAACCAATCTAAAACCCTAAGACACAAATCAACCTTAAACCGATTTTCACTTTAATTGGAATAGCCGATCATTATCGGTCTTTTAGTGTTTGGTTATCGGTTCTATCAGTGTCTGCATGGTGTGATGATAAATCCAACTCTGTGTGAAAATACTGGTTCGAGTCTCGGTGCAGCTAATTTGTGCAAACATAACAAAGGTCAGGACTATTACCAATCCACCCCTTCAGAACTCCACTCTAGTGGGATCCATGGTTTCAAGGATCGGACCGGTTCGATCTGTATTGAGATTGGCCAGGACTAATCTGATCCCAAGCCACGATACAACTATTGTATCAAGTAGCTTTGGATCGGACCGGTTCAATCGATATCGATACGGATTGGCCGATACAACTGGTCTAGTGATCGGTACAACCGGTCCAATGAATCCAAAGTTTTTTTTTTTTTTTTTTATAATTTATAAATAGAACGGTCCAATAGGTATCGACCTGGGACGATGGTACCACCATTCTAGCGACTAGTATTGCCGATCCAGCAATCGGTCTGGCTAATCCAATTTTTTTTTTTAAATGAGCAATCCAACTTTGTACCGGATCCGGATGGACTGGTACCGGCCGGGACCGGTCCCATCTGTGATCCCGAGACTTTAAACCTTGGTGGGACCTACATGGATCAATTTTTTACTCAAGTTGAGCTTGAATCTTACTGAGCCCTCTCAAGCTAAGGTCAAGCTTATTAAGGTAATTAGAGGCTCAACTTACGAGCCTAATTGTTGTGCACTTGAGCTCAAGCTTGACAACTGGGGTTGGAAAAACTCATGGTCTTAGGGGTGGGTAGAACTGATCATAGGTCGGGCTTGATATGTTTGACCTAGCTCGTCGATATATTTAACGGGCCTTAAAAATATTAGTCCAGTCCGCCCGTTCTGATCCTATTGATATATAAATTTTATACAAGCCCACATCTAAAGCCGGGTTAGCCATGGGCCATGCCTACTTAGGGCTAGTAATTGCTCGGGTCAGGTTCAGTACAAACACACCAGTTACGGGTTTGGGGTCAGTTTATGGTTTACCCATTTTAACTAGGGGTGTCCAACGGGCTTTATTGTGTTGACCCGATCCAGCTCAATAATAATAAGGCTGTACGTACTTTCGGCCCCAGACCCGGCATAAAACAAGGTACGATTATTATCATGTCGTGTTGGGTTGAGCCCATGCTTTTGCCTGCAATCTGGCCAATGACCCAACCTTGCTCGTGTCTGTGTCGCTCTGTGGGCCATGAACCTAGGGCCCAATATGACGTGCATGGGCCTGGATCGAATGATGCCGGGCCGGCACCCGGGTTCCAACCGTTAAAGCCAACCCTCTGACACTTCTTCACTGCAAAAATTCCAGCTTCTTCAGCCACCGCCATCGTAACAGAAGCAGTACTCCTCTGTCATTAACTTCTACAATTCTACTGATTCTGTCTTTTAATTCTGTTTTTTTTTTTGCAATCATCGAAATGCATATATAGTTCGTTCTCTTAATTCATCTCCACTGCATTGAAATTTTTCAGGAAGGATCCAATTTGATTCTGTGAGACACCAAGTAATGTACCGCATTTCTCATTGTCAATTTGTCGAACACATAGAGAACATTTTACTTATATTTTACAATTTGATTGATTTATTAACAAATGTTTACAACCCATTTTGAATCAAACTTTCAATTTCTTATAATAAGAATATACGAGGAAATGAGTTTGATTGAAATTTGTAATGAAGGGTTGTTGTGATTGAATCAAGCAATAATGATAAACAATAAACAAAGATCAACAATGCACACAGATTTACGAGGTTTGGCCAAGCTTGCCTACATCTTCGGGAGAGAAGAAGGGTTCCACTAAATCAACAGAGAGAATTAGGGTTACAACTCATCTCCTTAGGTATATAAGTGACAAATCCCCAAAATACCCTTACCGTACCGCAGGGGCGAAGCCCCCCGCACCCCCATCCTAACCCTTTGGTACTGTACCAACCCACATAACGAGTTAGCCTGACCCGGAAAGGTGGCCTCTCCCCGTGGAACCTCTCAGGCCACCTTCCCCTTGGATCGAGAGCCTAGTGAATATGAGCCACCCACGGTCTCTAACAAGGTGTTCTAATTCAGTTCGAAGAAAAATGCTTCGCAGTTGTCTCTAGTTCTGTGATACACCAAAGCACTACTGCGTTTCTCATCTCATCTTATCGAAATTTACGTTATAAATTTATCTGTGAATAGCGTTTATAACCTTTTAAGAATTGAAATTTCAATTCTTTTGTAAAATACTTTGTTTGAGTTGGGTTTTATAATCAGTTTTTTTTATTTTATATTTTTGCTGATTAATCTGATGTAATTGAACTGTCGTGGTTTGGCTTCTTACAAACACTACTTGATAAGCTTTGCCCCTTATACTACTTCAGGCTCTTTTGTTGTTAGTGCCGGTAAACTCTTGGAATATTCATAATTGTACTCTAGGTTTTGTTTGTTCCCATTGTTCTGCTTCAAGACTTCCTCTTGTTCGTACCATAAACTATGATTACTGTGATTAAACAAACATCTATCTCTGTCACTTGTTTATTGTTGCTCATTACAATTTTCTTGTTTGCAAGTTGATGCTCAATCGTGTTCATCTAGAGAGGGAAAAAAAGTTAATGCTTCATGATTTTTTTTATCATTATAAGGGGAAGGGAAAAATTGATGCCCTACTACTGCACTTGATCATGCTCTATAAAAATATTACTCATTATTCTACTCTCATATATTTATATAGCATGTGTATACCATGTATAGAAACTCAACTTTCAGTTTTGTAGCAGAAAACTTGATTGTCAAACCAGTAATGGGGACAATCATCAGCAACACCTCAATTTTTTTTCTTCGGAGTAAGTTTGAGAATTCAAGATGCTCCTTCAAAATGTCAAAGCCAACCATCAGACGTTCTTTTGCAGAAAAGATTCAAGCTTCTTCAAGAGCCACCATCACAACGAAGACTGTACTTCTCTTTATCCCTTCATTTTTTTTCTTGCAAGAATGAATATTATAGAATATTCACAAATCTCTGCACATTGGCTGCTAATGCTTTTTTTTTTTTTTTTTTGTTAATGTAATTATTAAATTTTTTTGAACATATTGGAAACCTGTGGACTATATTAATAACGTTAAATATATATCCTTTTCAATTGGTGAAAAACAAATAGATTATGTTGTTTAATTGAACTCAAATGCAATTAAAATTTGTCACAGAAATCCCATTACTTCGAAGAAATCTGTTTGGAGGAGTTCTGGTATTCTCAGAGATATACATAATTTCTCTCATTACCGCCATCAATTGGTTGTATAAACAAACAAAAAATATATAACTTTCATTTCCCCACCACTCACCATTTATACATTTCAATGTGATTTTGGATAGTATTAAAAATCTAATGCCAAGAAAATTTTCATAGTAACAGTACTTTCCATGTCCATGTTTTTTAGAAACTTTTGGTTCAAGATAATATGCTGATTGAGTTTATATTTCTGTTGCTATCTAAGTTGATGGTGGAGTACTTTTACCTTAAATTCTGTTATAGTTGCAGAGTGAAAGACAGAGAATCACAACTAGCTCCATATGAAATTGTTGTGGCATTTATTTATTTCTTTCCTTTTCAATTTGAGGATCAAATGCCTCATTGGTCATGGGTAATTCTCTTGTTTATACTGGGTAAGGGTGTTGAATATTTATAAACCCTAGATGCCATTTATGCTCTGGAAATTGTTCCTTTCAAATCCCGGTTCTAGACTTTTATTGTTCCTACCGTAAATTATATCTTCTATGTTTTAACCAAGCCCTACTTGAACCCCACAACTTCTTTATTGTTTATAGTTGTAACTTTCCTTGCATTTTGGACTCTTTTGATGTTTATCACTGTTTTTTTTCCAAGTTAAAAGATCACATATTTCCGTTTACTTGTAACCTTTTTCTAATATGTGAATGATTAGGGTGTTGATCTAATGCATTACTCATGCGGATCATTATGAATGATTTCTCTTGAATATGCTTAGTCTTGATTGCAACTTGGGTTGATTTTCTAAGAAATACTAGTGGTCTCTTTTTTCTTTTTTGGGAGTGATATGAGCAGTTTGTTTTTTGTAGCAGCTGTAAGGTTAATACCAAATCATTGGCAGCTAGTATGGCTGGTTAGGTTTTAATTTTCAGGATTACTTGTGCTTTTGGCACATAGACTTCTGGGATTTTGTCATTATTATTGATCACACACTGACACATCCCAATATAGAATGTGCTTCAGATTATGTAGGATTTTTTCTTTGGCAGATTGTTCTACGGTCTTTATTCAGTTATTCAGTTTATATTTTGTGCTATGTCGCAGCAAAATTCTTTTCTTATTCAAATTTATTGTTTTTGTTTAGGATTCCTTGTCAAAGGAAATGGAGTTTAATACCACCAAGATCACTTTAGCTTGTCCCATTTGTTATAAACCATTGATATTTAATGGTGAAACAGAATTGACCATGTAAGTTTTTTTGTCATGACCTTGTAAGTTTTTTTGTCATGACCTTAAAAGAAATTCAAGTCTTGGCTACATCATCATTCTTTTCCATTAAAATTTTATTTTATTGTTTTCTTTCTCCTGTTATGGATTTGCTTCCTAATTTATTTTCTTTAATGTATAAATATTGGACAAATTTGCTACAGTGAATCCGCAACTGGGTCTCGTTTACAGTGCAGAACTTGCAAGAAAGCTTACTTTAGCAATGAACCTTATATTGACCTGACAGCAGCTAGTGGTGCCAAGGAGTACGTAGAATCTCTGCCTGCATCAACTGAACTTTTCAGGTTCGACTACTCCTACAAGAAATTTATTCTTTGCAATTTCAATGACCTTAAAACGTGTTCATAGTCATGTATAATAAGTTTTTATGGTTGGGGATTGATAGTTCACCAAAAATCTTCTTAACCTCTACAGAATTTTCATTTGCTAAGCTGGATAGCTCTAATTACCTATGCATTACATTCCTGAAGACATGCATTCAAAAATCTTGTGAGACTCGTTGACCAAGTTGAAAAACCTGTAGTCCTTAAGGTTTTGAGAGAAAAGAAGAATGAATCCAAGAGAAGAGTTTGCGAGTTGGAACTTTCTTCCCTCTCCTATATAGATACCATTCATTAAATATGAAGATAACTAGGACTATTATGTCTTGAGAACATTATTAAAGGATAGGAATAGGACTCTCAACATTCCCTTTCAAGTTGGATTATAATGTCTGTCATGCCTAACTTGCATAATATCTTTGATAACCAAACTTTTGTCAACTCCCATAGGATATTCATCAGTTATTGCTTTGTTGTAACATGAGTGCAAATCTGACTAGTCTTCGACTTCTTTGCTTTGTTCTATTGTGCTTGATTAGATTATGAGAACAATAATAGAAGATTTATTGGCGCAATAAAAACTCGTAGGAGCATGGTTGTTAAACCCCCAACTCTGATGACCATTTGAGCCACAAAAGTTCATACACATTACATGCCATAGACCTGCACTTTTCCTTTGCACTTGATGTAGGAAGAACAGGCTGTTTCTTACTTTGCCAAGTCATGAACACTGTTAGCAAGAAAGCTTACTTTAGAAATGAACCTTATATTGACCTGACAGCAGCTAGTGGTGCCAAGGAGTACGTAGAATCTCTGCCTGCATCAACTGAACTTTTCAGGTTCGACTACTCCTACACAAGGTTATCAAAACGCCCGGGCGAGCCCAGGCGATAGACCTGGCCATCTGCCCCTGTTTGAAGCCTCTCTCTGCCCCTGTTTTTTTTTCTTTCTGTGTATACAGCAATCGTTGCCCCTGTTTTTTCTGTAAAAGGGACTAACGCTATCCTTACAATGTGTGGAACTCCCACT